>JASKDV010055501.1:0-34658 GCA_032466395.1 Aegires albopunctatus | reverse complement strand
AAAATATTGTTCTCATGATAATTTATTCATATGATAATTATATTAGAAATTAATTATAATTTTCTTATGAAATATATAGATGCTCATGCCCACATTAATACCGAATACTTTAAAGATGATGTTGATGAAGCGATAAAACTTGCCAAATCATATAACGTTGAGAAAATGATCATGCCAAGTACTAATGTCAAAAACTCTTTAAATAGTATTAAACTAGCCCAAAAATATGAATTTCTTTATGCAGCAGTAGGTCTTCACCCTGCCGATACTTTTGATGTTAAAGAATGTGACTTTCTTAACAATCTTAATCCAGATAATATTACTGCTATTGGCGAAATTGGAATTGATTTATATAGAGACACAAATCCACCACTTGAAATTCAACAAGTTGTTTTTGAAAAACAATTAGCTTATGCAAAAAAACATAATAAGCCAGTTATTGTACATATGCGTGATGCTGAAGAAGAAGTATACAACTCATTAAAAAAGATGATGCCAATGCAGTTTGTCATGCATTCATACACCGCTTCATATGCTTGAGCTTTAAAATTTATGGAACTTGGAGGAATGATTTCTTTTTCAGGAATTGTTACATTTAAAAATGCTCCTGATTTAAAAGAAATTGCTAAAAGAATTCCGCTTAATAAAATCATTTGTGAAACAGATGCCCCGTTTCTAACTCCGGCCCCTCATCGTGGCAAAAGTAATACTCCAGCATATGTTAAATATACAACCGATTATGTCGCATCGCTTCGAAAAGAAGCAAATAAAGAAGTAGTTAATGCCATTTACAATAACACAATACAATTCTTTAACATTAAATAGTTATAATAATCTTATGTGATCAATTAAAGATATTGAAAATATCTATAATAAATATCAGATTAAAGCATCGAAACGTTTTGGTCAAAATTTTCTTATTGATCAAAACATTTTACATAAAATTGTTAATAGCATAGATGTTAATAATAATAACATTATTGAAATTGGACCTGGTCTTGGATCGTTATCTCTTGCGCTCTTGCAAGGCTCCCCAAAATATATATTTGCATATGAAGTCGATAGCAATATGGTTAATGTATTAAACCATGAAATTAATGATAAGCGTTTTAAATTAATTCATCAAGATTTTTTAAAAGCTGATTTAACAAAAGAAAGAAATCAAATTATTGTCGGGAACATTCCTTACAACATTACATCTGATATTATTTTTAAAATATTAG
This sequence comes from Aegires albopunctatus, assembly GCA_032466395.1. Lineage (NCBI taxonomy): Eukaryota > Metazoa > Mollusca > Gastropoda > Nudibranchia > Aegiretidae > Aegires > Aegires albopunctatus. The sequence goes on along the minus strand of JASKDV010055501.1, from coordinate 33,435 downwards.
GAAATAGTGACCACATTAAAAATGCTACATTAATGATGCAAAAAGAAGTAGGAAAGCGCATTATGTCACGTGTTGGTTCAAAAGAATATGGAAAACTTGCAGTAACTACAAGATATTTTGCTGACATCAAAGACATTACTAATGTTAAAGCAAATTCATTTTACCCTTCGCCAAAAGTTGATTCAATTGTATTACAATTTTCTTTTAAAAAATCTTTTGATAAAGAATTTAGCAATTTTATAAAAATGTGTTTTCAATTCCGAAGAAAAACACTTGTTAATAATTTAAAAAACCAACATTCATTAAATGAGATTAATAGCTTTTTTAAAATAAAAAAAATGAGCTCTACTATTAGACCTCAAGAGTTATCAATTTTAGAATATCGCGAATTATATGAGCATCTAAATCAAAAAATTGCATAAAAAAAATGGGGCGTACGACGGGGATTGAACCCGCGAATGTCGAGACCACAACCCGATGCGTTAACCACTTCGCCACATACGCCAAATTGCTACTTAATTATATATCATTATTAATGAATATATTTAAGACTTTTTAATCATGTGCCAATTATATATAATTGCCTTATGAAAACAGGTATATTTTTAGATCTAGATGGAACACTTCTTAATGATGATTATCAAATATCTGATTTTGATAAAAAAGTTATTAGAGAATTAAAAGATAAATATTCAATATATTTAATTACTGGAAAAAGTCTTTCTGGTTCTATTAAATATTACAATGAGTTAAATCTGAATACATATTTAATAACATCAATGGGACAAGTTATTAGTAAGGGAGATATTGACAATATAGTATATCTTGATGCTTTTCATCCAAAAGAATTCAATGGTGTTTATGATTATTTAAAATCAAAAATCAATGTTCTTAGTTATGGACTTGAAGGATATAAAAAACTATTTTACTTATCATCAGATGATTTAGATGAAAACATGATGGACATAATTGATCATGAAAATAAAGTTTTAGCAGGCAGCATTGATGAATTGAAAAAAATTATATCTGTTAATTTTGAAGTTGATAGTTTTAATGAAGAAGAAGTATTGGAAATTAAAAAGAATTTAAATCAGCACTTTGATGGACTTTATCATTTTACATATTGAAAAATTTTAAACAAACCATTTGTGATTCATGGTATCAAAGCAAGTGCAGGAAAATGAAAATCAATTTGCAAAGTTAAAAAATGAGATAATCTTGATCAAATTATTGCTATTGGCAATGGACACAATGATATTGAGATGATTAAAAAATCTAATATTGGTGTTGCAATGAATAATGCGAATAAAGAAATAAAAGATAGTGCAAATATTATTACAAAAGAGAATAATAACAATTCCGGAGTAGGAAAAACTTTGCTAAATGTTGTAAATAAGTATTATTAATATTATAATTATATTGTAAGATAAATCATAAACTTCAAGGAGAAAAACAAAAAATGAAAAAAATATGAAAAATTAGTTTGGGAACGACAGCATTAATATCACCATTATCAATGGTTGTGGCATGTGGCAAAGCATCTGATGCTGTAAAAAAAGATGATAGCAATCCAATTAAGTCAAATGATGATAGTGTATCTAATTTAAAAAACGCTTTAGATGGTACTCAAGTTTATACATTACAAGATGTGGCAAACACACAAACCCTAGCAACATTTAACGAAGATGTATTAAATACATTTGGGTTTACAGTAGATAAATTTCCATCAGCTGATCTTTTAAAAGACATAACAATGACATACAAAATAAAAGATGGAGCAGATGCGGACAAAAAAATTATTGAAGTTACTATGACTAAAGGTGACGAAACAGGAATTATTAATTTAAATTTAACTAAATTAAAAGATGAAACTGCAATCAATGCAAAAATGGATGAAATTATTCGCGCTAGATTAGGTGATAATGAAAAGCTAAAGCCATTTCTTGATCAGATACTAGCAATGGGCAGCATGCACAAGATGATAAATCTGCATATGGAAATTATTAAAAAAGTAGCAACTTTAACTGAAGAACAAGAAAATCTATATAATAGATTTCTAAATTCTCAACAAAATGGAGTTGGACTTGAAACACCATTAACTGATGCAGAAAAAGCAGAGTTAAAAAAACCACCATTTATTACTCTGACATCAATATCTATGGAGTATTCAACTGAAGCAAATCTATTTAATACAGAATTAAAAAAATTGCAAGATTTTGAAATAAACGATATTGTAATACTTCTAAACGAGACGATACAAATGTCATTCCTTATGTCAGGAAGAATAGCAGATTACAAAGAACAATTAGAACAAAGAGAAACTAAACCAGATATTCCTGAAAATTTTAATAAACCAGACAATTCTTAAGCACAATAAAAATAATCATAGCAATATGATTTTTATTTTATCATTTTCTTAATTTCTGAAACTTTACTAAGTTTTTCTCAAGGAAGATTTAAATCACTTCTTCCAAAATGGCCATATGTTGCAGTCTGTTTATATATTGGTTTTTTAAGATTGAGATTATCAATGATTCCGCTCGGAGTTAAATCAAATACTTGTTTAATAATTTTTTCAATTTTTTTAATTGAAATTTTTTCTGTGCCAAAAGTATCAACAGCAATCGATATTGGTTTAGAAATACCAATTGCATATGAAATTTGAATTTCTAAAGAATCAGCAACCCCAGCAGCAACCATATTTTTAGCAGCTCACCTTGCAGCATATGCAGCAGAGCGATCTACTTTTGTATAATCTTTACCAGAGAAAGCCCCTCCTCCATGATGCCCCATTCCGCCATAAGTGTCAACAATTATTTTTCTTCCTGTTAGTCCAGTATCACCAATTGGTCCACCGATGACAAATTTTCCAGTCGGATTTATAAAGTATTTAAAATTAGTATTAAGCTTATATTTTTTGGCAATGACATCCATGATTTTTTCTTTAATAAATTTATGAAAAAGCTTTTGGTCATACTTTTCATCATGTTGCACTGACATAAGCATTGTGTCAATTAATGGTTTTTCTTTGCTGTAATCAATTGTAACTTGAGCTTTCATGTCAGACTTGGCTCATTTAAATTTTTTGCTCTTTCTTAAAGTTTCAGCATACTTTGTTAATTCATGCGCCAAAGTAATTGGGAGTGGCATGTATTCTTTTGTTTCATTATTGGCATATCCAAAAACCATTCCTTGATCTCCAGCTCCAATCTTTCCAGATTTTTTATCAACTCCACGATTAATATCAATTGACTGACTATTAACATTTGAAACGATGGTGAAGTCATTTTCAGAATAGCCAAGTTCTTTTAGAACACTTCAAGCAAGGCTAATAACATCGACATAACCAGTTGTAGTAATTTCTCCTCCAATAATAATAAAACGATTTGAAGCCATTACTTCACACGCTACTCTTGATTCAGGATCTTGTTTTAAAATCGCATCTAAAATAGCATCAGATATTTGATCACAAATTTTATCAGGGTGTCCTGCTCCTACTGATTCTGAGGTAAATAATTTTTTATACATTTCTTTCTCCTTTAAAAAAACACCAAAGCGGTGTTATAGCAAGTTTAAACATGTTGCCCAAAAATCGAGCCTTGCTATCCACCTTCCTCATAAGAGGGGTTGGCACACCTGCGCCGCTAAGCTAAGTGTTTCTTAATGTCTTTATTTGATTGTTGTATCAATTATATATGATATTATTCGATAAACATAATTTTTTGATCTTTTTTTCATAAGTATTTACTTTGCGCAATAATAAATTTTTTATTTCCCTCTTTACTATTTATAAAATCTCAAATTGATGCTATTTTATTTGAAGAAATTTTTAGATTTATAAATTTATGATGCAAGATTTGAAATAAAATTTCATGGTGATATTTTTTTATATCTCTTAATGACTTTAGACTGTACTCATTTTTTTTAATTTTTAATACAGCTTCGTTAATTGATTTAATTTTTGAAAAATTATTATCATTTTTTTTGATTGATTTTTCCAAATATTTTTCTTTTTTGCTTTGTTGCCATAGCAATATTTTATTTCTAACTTCATTTCGAACATATTTTGGATCAACATTTGTTTCATCAATGCCAAAAGGAATTTTAATCAATCTTAAAATATCATCTTTTCAATATTTATAAATAAAAGGACGAAGAATATTCATGCCATAAACAATATTATTTTTTTTGATTCCTCAAAAAAGCGGCTCTCTTTTTGATTCTTCTTGCATAAAGACTGTTTCAATAAAGTCGTCATTATGATGACCAAGAATTAATTTGGAGCAATTATATTTTTCATACACTTTTTTAAAAAATAAATATCTTATTTTTCTTGCGTTGTTTTGAAAATTACTATTATATTCACTTATTTTAATTTGATATGAATAAAAAGGAATATTGTGTTCTTGACAATATTTTTTTACAATATTTTCATCACGTCTTGCGCTCTTTCTCAGATTGTAATTAACATGAGCTACAATGATGTCTTTGTTTTTATATTTCTGAAGTAGCAGCATTGAATCGGGGCCACCAGATACACCTAGTAAATACATAATCAAATTATAAATAATAATTAAACTTATTATTAATAACATTAATATTACATATAATAAAGATATGTTTTTAACAGGAGCGGTTATTACAATATTCTTATTAGTTATTATTTCCGAATCAATTTATTTAGGAAAATATTTTTCTGTAAGCCAAAACATTTTTTCAGGGAATATACTAGCAGCATTTGCGCTTGGATTTGCAACCTATATTACGACATCATTTGTGGTGCTATTGCCGCTACAATTTTTATCACTAGGAATATATTACTACTTAGTGTTTATAATTATTAAAGATTTTATAATTTTAATTTTTCTAATTACAAGATCAAATATTATTAAAATGCATGCTAATGAATACAAAATAATAATGTACATTATTATTTCAACAATATTATTTATTTTGATTCATGAGTTAATATTTAGTAAATTTCTAAATTTAAAATCACTTTCAAATATTCCCAATAATAGCTTCTTTAAAAATTATTTATCACCTATTTCTAGCTTATTAGTTAATGACAAATCAATTACTATCAAATATTTATTGTATCCAATTAGTTCAATAATCATAGTTACTTGTTTGGGAGCAATTGCTGCAAACTTTATAAAATCAATTAACTATAAAACTTTTATTATTATTAATATTTTAGTTATTTCATTATTTTTACTTAATAACTTTGGCAACGATATGCTTTCTTTTGTTGGGCAAACAATGCTTATCTATTTATTTTTTATTTCATACAGAACATTTATTTTCTCAAGAAGAAGGTATGCCACAGCCTTTGGTGTTACAACGGTTGCTATATGATCAATTAACAAGTTATATTTTATGCCTATTATTTCAATTGCAACAGCATTTACTATTTTATATACAATTTTTGTAAGAAAGAAATCTTTTCAATTTTCTTTACAAATTTATGTTCCAGTTCTAATTTTAAATTCTGTCAGATTATCTAAAATTTCTACTACACTAGCTATTGTTATTTTTATTATTGGTTCAATTTTATATTTTATGCTTTTCTATTTTAGATTTCGTACATTAAAATTTAATAATAAGATAATGATTTGATTATCAAATTATTTTGGCATTATCATTATTGCTTCAACATTTGTTTTATGAAGTGTTATTAATATATTAGTTAATGGAATTAATTGAAATGAAACTATTTTTTCTCCATTTATGCCTATAAATAGTATTTCATTTATGTGAGTTCGTTTAACTTTATATATGATCGTTATTGGGTTCCATATTATTTTAGCTATTTACTTTCGCTATAAAAACAAAGGAAGAAAGTGAGATAATTTTGTATATTATCTTACACTTTCATCGTTAATCATATGTTTATTTATGTTTAATCCATTTTTTGCTAACGCGTTAAAAAATATTGACTTTAACTTTAACAAGTATTTGAGTGTTATTCCTTCTTCGGTGGTTTTAATTGATGTTGTATGAATAGCATATTCGTATCTACGCAATAATAATGTATCAATAATTAAAAATAAAACAAAGTGATAGTTACTTTGTTTTATTTTTTTTAGCATATTCATTATATAAAAGTATTTTTGATAATCCAGCTTTTTTATAATGAGGGCCAATGTAATTAGCAAGACTTTTCAGTCTCTCAGAAGAATTTTGCATTGCAATAAACGTTCCAACTTTATCAAGAGCAGTTGAGTCATTCATGGTATCGCCGATATGAGCAGCTTTTGACATTGGGATACTTAATTTTTTAGCAATTCTTTCTTCGGCGAGTCCCTTTGTACAAGTAATGTGTGTAATTTCAATAATGAAACCTTTTCCAGTTGTTAAAGCAATAATGTCATCTACTTCGTTTTCAATTTTTCTTCTTAAAATTTCCATCTTTTGAGTATTAATTTTTCCTCAAAGCATAATTTTAGTCCGTGGTATTTGTTGGTCGAAAGTATATGCATACTTTGGTGTAGTATGAAATCTTTTTGCTATAAATTTAAGTCATCAATTAGTTGCGCCATAAACTAGCCATTCTCCAGATATTCTTAAACTCAAATTATGCTTTTTAGCAAAGTCAGTTATTTTAATGATTTGCTTCATATTCAGTTTTTTATTAAAAATCAATTTCCCAGAATGGTTGTCCATGATTTCAGCACCATTACTCATGATTGAGTATCTTCCACCAATAGCTTGAATAAGTTTATTCATACCCTTTGAATGTCTTCCGGTACTAATTATGACTTCTTTCCCACGAGATCTTACATCGTGAATAGCTTTAATATTATTCTCTGAAATTCAATGCTTTTTATTCTTTTTAATATCTAATGTTGTTCCATCTAAATCAATAAAATATAAATCAATACTATTTTTTTTCATAAATTAATTATATAGATAATATAAGTTATTTTTCTTTTAAATTTTTTCTTATAGAAATATAAATATTCCCAATAGAATTTGATTCAATAGTATTTTTAATAGTCAAAGCCAGAAGTTTTGCAAGTGAAATAACTTTTAATTTTTTTGATTTAATATCAAGGGATTTTTCGATTGAATCAGTTACTATGACTTTATCAATATAGTCAGCTTTATCAAATTGATCAAATCCCTTTGAAAAAATTCCATGTGTTGCAGCGATAATAACTTTTTTAGCTCCAGATTCCTTTAACACTTTTGCTGCTTTAATAATTGTTCCGCCAGTGTCAATCATATCGTCAATAATAACAATGTTTTTATTTTTAACATTTCCAAGAACCCCAGATATAACTGATTTATTTGGTCCAGTTCTTCTTTTATTAACAATCGCAATGTCGATTGTATCAGCAATTAAATCCGCAAGAAGCCTTGCTCTACTTGCTCCTCCATGGTCAGGAGATACAACAGTGAATCTTCCTGATTTTTTAATTTCAGATGCAAGAATATATTGTCCCCTCAAGTCATCAAGTGGTACATCAAAGAATCCTTGAATTGACGGATTATGAAGATCAACAGCAATAATTTTACTAATACCAGCAGCTTCAAGTAAGTTTGCTACTAACTTAGCTCCAATTGGTTGTCTTCCTGATGCTTTTCTATCTTGCCTTGCATAACCATAATAAGAAAGCACAATTGTAATTTCTTTAGCAGATGCTCTTCTTAAAGCATCAATAAATAAAAGCAGTTCCATAATGTTTTCATTTGCAGGTGTACAAGTCGAAGCAACTACAAATACTTTTCTATTTCTAACAGTTTTATCAGGGGAAAGTAATACTTCTCCGTCAGCAAAAACTGTTTTACTTACATGTGTAAGTGGTATTTTTAACTCTTTTGAGATTTTCTTGCCAAGCTTTTCTACATTTGGCATTGCAAATAGCATTGTTTTATCATTTTTCATAACATTACAATTATAGAATATAAATACTTTATTTTAATATCAAAATCATTTATTGGTAAAATAAGAATATGAAGTTCTCAATAATTATCCCGGCATATAATTCAGTTGAATATTTAAACAAACCTTTAGATTCGCTTCTTAAGCAATCTTTTAAAGATTTTGAAGTTATTATTATTGATGATGGATCAACCGATAAAACTAAAGAAATTATTGATAATTATTTAATAAATAATAAGAACTGAAAATATGTTTATAAAAAAAATGGTAATTGAGGTTCTGTAATTAATTATGTTCTAAAGAACAAAATAGCATCTGGTGATTATGTCACAATATTAGATAGTGATGATTGGTTTGAAGAAGACATGCTTATGCAAGTTAGCAAACGACATGAAGATGTTGTTATTACTAAAATAGCTAAGTATGAAAATGGTAAATATAAAAATATGCCTGTCTTTTTTGGTAGTTCAAGAGTTATTGAAAAATCAAGAGCATTTACTCCAGTGTCAACACCACATGGAAAGTTTTATAAGCAATCTCTTTTTTATCAAAAAAAACATCTTATTGAAAAGACTCCATATCAAGATACCATTTTGTATAATGAGTTAATTTCAAAATCAACTTCTATTTACTATATTAATAAGCCACTGGCAATTTGATGAAGAGACCGTGCGGGAAACACCACTACTGCAAAATGAAGTTATGATCGTTTTAATCAATTTATGGATGTTTGTGAAAACATTTTACAAATTAAACCCTTTAATAATGAAATGACTAGTTGAGTAATATTTTATCTTTGAGAAGTATCGCGTCATTATTTTGGTTCAGTTGATCGAGCTATTAAAATTAATCCTAAAAATGCAAAATTTAAGTGAATTCCAATCGGATTAAGAACTATTGCAAAATTTTACTTTCTATGAAAAGTCAGAAGATTTATTAAAAAGTAATTTGGATATAAATTTAGCTACCTAATGTATTTAATAGAAAAATATAAATTATGTGTTTTTAATAAAAGTTTATTTTAGAGCTAAAAATTTGAAATAGATTAACGAATCCTTGGATATGACAACTTTTAAACACTAAACTGCAATTTATATATAAAATTAAGATTAGAAATTAAATTTTTACAATTAATTTATAAAAAAAATAGAACCGAAGCTCTATTATTTGTTTGATCTATTATTTCCTGATATATTACCAGTTTTTGATGGTTTATTTTCAGGATATTGAGGTTTCTTTTTATTATTTTTATTCATAATCACATTCCTTTCTCCATTTCGCTATGCTCCAATGGGGGAGGAATTTTGTGATATACTAATTATTGTACAAATTAGATATGTTTATTCAAGGGTTATATTTATAATATCTCTTCATAGTAAACTCATTATACACAAAATTAGCAGTCTTCTTACAAGATTGCTAATTTTTTTATGATCATTTAATAAATATTTATTTGCATTTTGTTTTCACAGATAATTATTTAGTGATATAATGAATTGGTAAAACAGCAAATTACTGTATCCCTTAAATTATATTTAACTAATTCAAAACAAAAATTATGCATATGAATTGCAAAATTTATTTTTAATAACTCATAATATTATGAAAATCTAAGAAAGGACAACATGAGTTGACTATTTAATTTTAATATTTACATTCAAGGATTAATTGTAGGATCAATTATATTGCTTTTAATTTCATTAATGCTTGGTGGCATGGTTTATCGAAAAAAAGATTTAAAACCAGACACAATCACATACTTATCTTCTTTTACGGGAGGAATATTAATTGTTGCTGCTTTTGCAGGACAGTTAATTTCAGCGAGAGATAATCTTATTGAATACTTTGGAAATAAAAACTCTTCACATGGACATTCTCATGCTTCGCCAAATGCTTTGCAAACAATAATTATTATGTCAATCTTTTTGGCGGGAATTGTTTTTGCATTTATTTTAATTCAATCAATTAATTGAATTCATGCAAGAGTTCATGATCATGAAAACAAAATGAAAATTTCTAAAAAAGAAAGTAAAATTGAAAAAAGTATAATTATGATTTTGCTCCATCGTCTTCCGTCAGGACTAGTAATGGGTGGATTAATTTTTCTAGCAAACAAGTTTCTTCCTAATGGAGAATCAGAAAACCCTTTATCAGTTGCGACATTAATTATTTTTATTGTTCATATTATTCCAGAGAGTATTTATGCTTACTATAATTATCAAAAGATTAAGAAGAATAAAATCAAATCATTCATATTTGTATTTGTATCAGCATTTGCTTTTATTCCGTTAATAATATTTGGAATTTTCATTTTTAAAATTGTTCCGCCAGATCTTATTTATCTAAGAAATATCCTATTTATTGGAACTGGATTTATAATCATTTGAGCGGTGCTCACTGAAATATTCCCTAATATCTTAAGTAATCGTGACAAAAAGGAATTCAAAAAAATTATTTTATTTTTTGTATTAGGATTCATTATTTCATTATTTTTCCAAATGATCCATATCCATTAAATAATTTATCAAAAAAAATGAAAGAATCGCTTGATTCTTTTTTATTTATAAAATTCAAAAATTATTTTACTTCATTTCTTTTTTAATAATACTAGCAATTTTATCAAAAGCTTTTTCATAAAGCAAAATGTGTTTTGCGTCATCAAAGATATAATGTTTTACATTACTTCTTTTTAAGATATCACTTGTTTTCTTTTGTCTTGCAAGAATGTCGCTTCCACCTTGAAAGTAGATAAACTTTGTTAATGGCTTGCTATTTTTCATTCTTCTTCATGCTTTTTTAATCATTGATCAAGCTGAAAGAGTTTCTCTAACTTCTCTAGTTTTATTTTTATCTGCAAACGTTGCTAATCTTCATAAAACTCTATTTGTAGATAAAAACTTATAGTTAACAGTATTTTTATATTTGTAATTGATATTTGTTAGAAACGATAAAAATGTCATAAACTGAATTTTAATTCCTACTCATTTTGAATTAACCATTATATTTTCAAGTTTACTAGGAATTGACATTGCAAAGACTTCATTAACAAGATTCTTTGTAGTGTAGGCAATTTCGGTTGCATATGCAGCGCCCATTGATTCTCCAAGAAGATAGATTTCATAACCCTTCTTTTTATAATGATTAATCACATCTTTGTAATCCTGAAGATGTTTCTTAGTAGAGCGTGATGACTTAAGTGGGGAATTTTCATGGCCACGAGTTTCCATTGCGACAATTTTATATTCGCCCATTTTTTTAAAAAGTGGTTTACTAAAATTAGCAGAACCATCAAGTCCATGCATAAATAAAATCATTTTTTTTGACTTTGCTTCATTATAAATTACAGGAATCTTCCCGTGACGGCCATTAATTATTTCCTTCTGAGCCATATTAGTTTCTCCCATATAGCATATAGATTACTAGCGCAATAACACAAGCTGCTAGTACAAGTAAAATTGTTAAGAAATAAACTCATCTTTTTGAGTTAAATATTCTTTGTTCTATATCAACAATTTCGTTATTAATTTTGTTTTCGGCTTCTTTTTCCATTTTATTAATATTTTTTTTCATATATCTATTATATAATTTAAATAATGAATAAATTAATATATTCATAAAATATTGTGTAAATCAAGGGGGCAATATGGAACTGATGATGACGATAGTATATGATTACTTAAAAAAACATGGTGCAAAAAACATTAATGAGATTTTTAAGGAAGTAGATTTAAAGCAAAAGGAATATTGAAAGAAATCATTACCGCATTTAACTATTGCGAAAATTCAATCAGATAAGTTGGGTGAATTGTTTACATATTTAACTACTGATGGAAAATTTGTAATGGTCGATGATGTAAATTGATCGCTTGCTGACAATTTCTCCTTTGATAAAATCAAAAAAATGAGAATAAATATGGGATTTAAAAAAGAAAAGTAATAATTTTTAATAAGATTATTATTTTTTATATAAGTTTTTCTAAACAAGTAATCAAGATGTATAAAAAAATATACATTTTAATATATAATAATGAGGAAATAAATGAAATAAATAAAGGAGTTGAGAAATGGCATTAGTTAATGCAAAAGAAATGACAAGAAAGTCATTTGAGGGAAAATATGCGGTTCCGCATATTAATATTAATAATTTAGAATGAACAAAATCAATTTTATTAGCAGCACAGGAAATGAAGTCACCAGTTATTCTTGGGACATCTGAAGGAGCTGTTAAATATATGGGTGGCTTTGATGCTATTTATGGAATGGTTAAAGGGATGATCGAATATCTAAATATTACAGTTCCTGTATCACTGCACCTTGACCACGGTTCATATGAAGGAGCCATTAAAGCTTTAGATAGTGGTTATACATCAGTTATGTATGATGGATCTCATGAACCATTTGCAGATAATTTAATGAAAGCAGAGAAAGTAATCGCTAAAGCAAAAGAAACTGATGCTTCAGTTGAAGTTGAAGTTGGAACACTTGGTGGTGATGAAGATGGTGTTGTTGGTGCAGGCGATCTTGCAGATCCAGCAGAAGTAGTTAAAATGGCAAATCTTAATCCAGATATGATTGCGGCCGGAATTGGAAATATTCATGGCCCTTACCCATCAGAATGGAAATCACTTAGTTTTGAAACTTTAGAAAAAATGAAAGCAGCTGCAGGAAGATGTATTGTGCTACATGGTGGTTCAGGAATTCCTGCAGATCAAATTAAAAGAGCGATTTCAATGGGTGTTGGAAAAATTAATGTTAATACTGAATTACAATTAGTTTTTGCTGAGGCAACAAGAGAATTTGTAAGATCGGGAAAATCTGATGAAGGAAAAAATTATGATCCAAGAAAATTCCTTGCTCCAGGTTGTGAAGCGATGGTCAACATTGTAAAAGAAAAAATTAAAGAGTTTGGTTCAGATAATAAGGCATAGTCCTTATTTTTTTATGAAAATACTATTACTATCACCTTTATTAATTACATTATCTTTAACATTCTCTTGCAGCAACAATCAAAAACAGAATTATATAATCTCCAAGATCATTGATGGCGATACTATTTGATTAAACAATAGTATTAAAGTTCGTATTTTTGGAATTGATACTCCAGAATCATTTGATAAAAATAATCATTTTCATCATACAACAGGGTTGCAATGATATTATGCTCATCTTGCAAAAGAATTTTTAGTAGAACACTGACTTAATAAGAAAATTCAATTTAATCGTATTAAACTCGATCCATATGGAAGAACGGTTGGTATTGTTGAATTTCAACATCGCGATTTGGCAAAAGAACTTTTAAAAAATGGTTTATGTCGCATGGCTTATATTTCAACAAGTATAAAAAGTCCCTTTTATACTAAAAGAAGCGATTATTATTATGATATTTTAAAAATACAAAGCTTTGCCAAAATCAAAAAAATTGGTTTATGGTCATGTGATTGCCTTAAAGAAATTTATAAATAATTATTTTTATAAAATTAGTTAAGTAATTATCAATAATTAAAGACAAAATATGATATTATTAATTAGCAATTGAAATATGAGTGAAGTATAGTAGCTTATGTGGAAGGAGAAAAAAATGAAAAAAAATATTCACCCCAAAAATTATAAAGATGTTGCATTTAAAGATGTTACTTCAGATAAGATTTTTATTATGAAATCAACTCTTGAGTCAGAAGAGAAGATTGAACACGAAGGAAAAACTTACCCATTATTTATAGTTGATACATCTTCAGCATCGCATCCTTTTTATACTGGGACAAGATCATCATCAAAATCTAAAGGTCGTGTCGAAAGATTTAATAAAAGATTTGCAAGCTTTGATAAATAAGCTTGTTTTTTTATAAATTTTTTATATTTTATTTTATAAAGTATTTGTTTAACTATATAATAAAAATATGCTAATAAATAGAAAAAATATTTTAAATATGGCAGAAGAATTAAAAGAAATATGTTTAAAAAACCAAATTTGATTTTCGCTTGACAAAGAAACATTATTGGGGGCAATAAGACATGGTGGATTTTTACCTTGATATGAAAAATTCAATGTCATGATAACACTCGAGGGATACCGAAGATTAAAACGTCTTTTTCCATCAAGAATAATTGAATCATCAGTGGACAAAAAGTATAAAAGTTTAACAGTTTCATTTGTTGAAGATAAAAAAAATTGACAAGCAGATCAACCTTTCATTGAAATGAGAATTGCTATCCCAACAACAATTGAAAAAATTAAATCATTTAGAAGTTTTAGAAGATTCATGCATAACTTAGTTTCATTTAGGAATGAAGAAAATATTAAGCAGTGTATTAATGAATTAAAAGCACAACGTTTTAGTGGATATTATTTATTAGATAGAAGAAAAAGTGGCATTAAAACAAATTGAATTCAAGTTATGACATTCAAACTTAATCAAATCAATTTTAATGGGATTGATTTTCCAGTCTTTAAAGAGTATGATGTATTTTTAAAACAACTTTTTGGAAATAATTATATGCAGAAACATGCTGTACCAGAGAAATGATTTAGATATGACGGTCCCGCTAGAAAAAGTGAGGAATCATAATGAAAACAGGAGACATTGTTAAATGCAAAGTTGACAAGATTTTTCACACACATTTTGTTGTTAGTCTTCCCGATAAGTGAGTTGGATTGGTTCATGTTTCAAAAATATCCGACTACTATGTGACTGATATTAAAAAAATGTTTAAAATTGGAGAAAAATATTGATTTGAAATAGAAGAAGTAGATAAAGAGAATAAACGTGTAAAATTAAGTTGAAAAAAGATTATGCCTAGATTTGTTAAAGATCCATTTGAATTTGAAATTAAAGAAACAAAAGAAGGGTTTTTTAATTTAAAAGAATATATAAATAAGGAGATAGAAAATGATTAATTTAAATTTAAAAAATGCAATTACACAAACAGCAATGGATAAATATAATGAAGTTGTAAAAAAAATCGCTTCAAAAATGGAAAATCTTAACTCAGTTGGATATGAATACTTAGGTTGAAAAGATCTTCCACTTTATTACGATAAAGATGAATTTAAAATTATTAAAAAGGAAGCAAAAAGACTAAAAAGAGAAAATGTTGAAGTATTAGTTGTTATCGGAATTGGTGGTTCATTTGCAGGAGCTAAAGCTGGAATAGAAATGATTCAGGGCGAATATCCTCTTAAAAGAGACATGGAAATTATTTTTGTTGGGGAATCAATTTCATCAACAAATCTCGCTCAAAAATTAGCATATGTTAATGATAAAAACTTTGCTATTAATATTATTTCTAAATCTGGAACAACAACTGAACCTGCAATTGCCTTTAGATTATTTAAAAAATTATTAGAAGAAAAAGTCGGATTAAATAATGCTTCAAAATTTATTGTCGCTACAACTGATGCGAATTCTGGAGCACTATTAAAACTAGCAAGAGCAAATGAATATAAAACATTTGTTATCCCATCAAACATTGGCGGAAGATATTCAGTATTAACACCTGTAGGAATATTTCCAATGGCATGTGCTGGACTTAATGTTGATGCAATTATGGATGGAGCTCTAAAAGCCCATAAGAAGTATTTTCTTGATTCACTTCTTGTCAACGATGCTTATAAATATGCTGTTGCTCGTTTTATTCTTTCTAAAAAATATCCAATTGAACTAATGGTTCAATACGAACCTCAAATGAAAGCATTTAGTGAATGGTGAAAACAATTAGCTAGTGAATCTGAGGGAAAAAATCATAAAGGTGTGTTTCCTGCTTCTGCTGTATTTACGACAGATCTTCATTCCCTAGGACAATTTATTCAGGACGGATCAAAAATTTTATTTGAAACAGTTTTAACAATCAAAAATCCTCCAATTAATGTTAAAATTATTGAAGATGAAAAAGACATTGATAATCTTAATTATTTAACATCGAAATCATTGCATGAAATTAATACAATTGCTTTTAATGCAACGACTGATGCTCATGTAAAAGTAGGGAAAGTTCCAAACATTCATCTTGAAATCGAATCATTAAATGAAACAGTTTTTGGACAACTTGTAATATTCTTCGAAAGAGCAGTTGCAATGACAGCTTATCTACAAGGAGTAAATCCGTTTAACCAACCAGGTGTTGAGATTTACAAACATAATATGTTTAAACAACTGGGAAAACCAGAATAGAAAGGAAGTAATATGGCACAACAACAATCGGGTCAACCCGTAGGAGGAAGTGGAGGTTCTAAAAAAGAATTCCCATGGACAAAATTAATACTAACCTTGATGATTATTGCAGGGATAGTTTTATTTTTTGTATGAAGATCAGGGGCTTTTACCCCTTCGCAATATGAATCAATCGGAATAACTAAATTAGATGAAATGATTAAAAACGGATCTAAGGTAACAGAATGACACAAAAACATATATACAGGAACGTTATATTTCACTGTTCAGTCAACATCGGAGAGCGGAACATTATTTACAAAAAGTTATAGTGTTGTTGTTGGAGCTGATGGTATTAGGTTATTTAATGATGCAAGAATGAATTCTTTAGATTATGATTATATCTATATTATAACTGCTGTTAAACTTGCAAAACACGTTGCTGATGCAACGCCACCAACTACATCATTTTGATCTTCATTCCTTATTCAAATGCTTCCTACTCTTATTTTCTTTGGGCTATTTTTCTTCCTGATGAGACGTGCTTCAAAAGGAATGGGTGGTCTTGGCGATGCTTTCCCTGGTGGAAAAAATCAAGCAAGAAAAATTGTTTCTAAAGTTCGTTTTTCAGACGTTGCTGGTCAAGAAGAAGTTAAAGAAGAGGTTTCTGAAGTAGTTGACTTCTTAAAACATCCAAATCAATATGTTAAGGCAGGTGCAAGAGTTCCAAAAGGAATTATGCTTGGCGGTCCTCCTGGTGTTGGTAAAACACTGTTAGCGAAAGCAGTAGCTGGTGAAGCGGGAGTTCCTTTCTACTTTATATCAGCATCAAACTTTGTTGAGATGTTTGCTGGTCTTGGAGCTAAGAGAGTTAGAGAAATGTTTAAAGAAGCTCGTAAAGCTTCTCCCGCAATTCTATTTATTGATGAATTAGATGCAATTGGAAGAAAAAGAGGTTCATCACTTTCTGGAAATGATGAAAGAGAACAAACACTAAATCAGATTCTAGTTGAAATGGATGGAATGGATGAAAATTCAGGACTTCTAATAATCGCAGCTACTAACCGTCCAGATGTTCTTGACCCCGCGCTACTTCGTCCAGGTAGATTTGATAGAAAAATTACTGTTGGACTCCCAGATGTTAAAGAGAGAGAAGCGATCTTGAGACTTCATGCTAAAGGGAAAAGAATTAGTCAAGAAGTTGACTTTAAAAATATTGCCAAAAGAATTCCAAGATTTTCAGGAGCTCAAATTGAAAATATTGTTAATGAGGCAGCACTTCTTTCAGTGCGTGAAGGAACCGATGTTATAACACTATCACAAATTGATGAAGCAATCGATAGAGTTAATGCTGGTCCTGCTAAAAAACACCGTATTATTACTGCAGAAGAAAATAGAATGGTGGCTGTTCATGAAGCTGGTCATGCTGTTACTGGTTTAAAAGTACCTGGAGCTGATATTGTACAAAAAATTACAATTATTCCTCGTGGAGATGCTGGTGGTTATACATTAATGACACCGAAAAAAGAGAAATATACAAAAAACAAAACAGAGCTTGAAGGAATGGTTATTTCATTCTTAGGTGGAAGAGCATCTGAGCAAGTTATTTATGGAATTGGTGAAGTATCAACTGGAGCTTTTGATGATATTGAAAAAGCAACAAGAATAGCAAGAGCAATGGTAACTCAATACGGAATGTCAAAACTTGGGCCAATTGCTTATGAAAGAAATATGGGCCCTCAATATCTAGGAGCATCAAATGATCGTTCTAAAGAATATTCAGACGCACTTGCCGAAAGAATTGATGAAGCAATTAGAGATATTATTTTAAGAGCTGAGAAAAAAGCAATTGAAATAATTAAGAAACACAAAAAATTACTTGGTCTAATTGTTGAAGAATTAATTGACAAAGAAACAATTGTTGCTGAGGAAATTGCATATATTAATAAACACTTAAAGAGGCCACCAAAAGATATTTCTGAAAAAATTAGAAAAGTAACTAAAAAGAAATCTTTATCAAGAATTATTGATGATGTTGAAAACAAAGAAGAAAACAAAGAAGAAAACAAAGAAAACAAAGAAGATAAAGAAGAAAAATAGTATTCACACTCTCAAAGAGAGTGTTTTCTTTGTAATATAATTATATTAGGAGGGAAAATATGAAAAGGATAGCAATTGCTGGTTCACATATTTTCGGTTTAAAGGATCGCTTTAAAAATTATTCACAAACTTATGTTAACCAAGATTATGTAACGTCTATAATAGCAGCTGGAGGGCTTCCAGTTATCTTACCTATTATTGATAGTGAAAAACTAGCAAATAAATATTTAAAAGAATTTGACGGATTAGTATTAACAGGCGGAAGTGATATTGATCCTAAAATGTATAAACAAAAAAATCACCCCAAAACTAAAGGTATCAACAAGTTTAGAGACACATCAGATGCTCTTTATATAAAAGCTGCTCTAAAAAATAAAAAGCCAATTTTAGGAATTTGTCGTGGAATGCAAATAGTAAATGCAGTTATGGGTGGAACATTACATCAGGATTTATCATTATTTAAAGATGAGTCCAAATTAGGAAAACATGATCAAAAAATTAATCCAGGTAAAAAAACTTATGATATAACAATTGATAAGGACTCATTATTATACAAATGAGTTAAGAAAACAAAATTGAATGTTAATCATTTCCATCACCAAGTTGTTGATAAGTTAGCGCCAAATTTTAAAACAACAGCAAAGTCTAAAGATGGAATAATTGAAGCCATGGAAACTACAAAAGGAACTTTAATTATGGCTTTACAATGGCATCCTGAAATGTTAGGAGCTAGAAAGGACATTGATAACCTAAAGATCTTTAAAGAGTTTATCAAAACATTATAATGAGAAGAAAAATTACAAAGAAATTTGGTCTCTTTACATTAGTGCTTATTACCATTAACTCTATTCTTGGCTCAGGTATCTTTCTATTGCCCGGTGTAATCTATAGATCAATGGCAGGAAATTTTTGAACTGCCTTAGCAATTGCTACTTTAATGACAATTGTTTTATGTGTAGTATTTTCATTTGCAGCCAAGCTTGTCAAAAAATCCGCGGGAACATTTGCATATGTTAAAGCAGGATTAGGAAACTTTTGAGGAGCTGTTGTAGGAATTATGAAAGCATTTACAACAGTTGTTGTAGTTGCAACTCTTGCCAATGCTTCAGTTAGTCAAATTAGTAAATATTCAGTCAGCTTAGATGGGAATGCCATCAATTATACTAGTGATAACTATTGAATTGGTTGATTAATAATTTTTGCAATATTAGCAATTTATACAATAATTGTTAATGCAAAAAATAAAATTGTAGGAACTTTTACTTCAATAGTTACAATTACAAAATTAGCACCTATCATTTTATTAATCATTTTAGGGTTTGGAGTTATTGGAAACTTTCCAGAAAATTTTAAAAGTTTTACTCCAACTACAATTAAAAGTGGTGTAGCTAGTACAACTAGTCAAATTACAGGAACAATTACAGGTATACTTGCATTATTTTATGCATATATTGGATATGATTCATTAGCTAATTCAACAGAGTCATACAAAAACCCAGAACGTAATATTCCAATCGCTTTGACAATCACAGTTACTATTTTAGCAGTAATATATACACTTTTATTAATAATTGGAATTGGAGCTCTTCCAAAAGAAATTTTACAAAATCCAAATAAAAGTATTCTAGCAGAAGCCGCAAGAGTAACAGTCATGGGAGAATTTGGGTTCCACTTTGTTATGCTTGGAGCAAGTATATCAATGCTAGGAATTTTATTCATGGCAACATATTATGTTCCTCACGTCTTTGCTAGAATGGCAAAAGATGGATTGATGCCTCGTTTATTTGCGGTTCAAAACAAACAAGGTAGTTATAGTTTTGGTTCATTATTTGGACTTATTGCATCAATTATATTAATTACATCAGGATCATTTAAATTTTTATTACAACTAAATGTTCTATCAAGGTTTATACAATTTATTCCAACATGTATTGCTGTTTTAATTTTAAAACGTAAAGATAAAGAATTGATGGCAAATACTAAACCTTGAATATCAAAATTTGTTGATATTTCTTGTTATATATCAATCATTCTATTAGCAGGCCTAATGATTATAAAAATAGTGCCAATGGATGGAGTCAATACAGCATACTTCAAATCGCTCCGGGAAGTGGGATATAGTTTAGGATTCTTTATTGTAGCAATCATCATTAGTTATTTCTATTCATCATACAATATGAAACTTGTTGACAATAAAAATACTGAAAAACTATTTATCGGGGATAAAAACGATTGACAATTTAAAATTAAAAGTACTATGTTATGAATCTTTGCTCCATTATTTATGTTTAAAAAAGAAAAATTAAACAATTACAAAAATTTCTACAAAAAGGATAAACTGGATTTTTCCAAACAAGTTAGTCAAATAAAAATTAAATTGTTTGAAGAAAAAGATAGTAAAGAATATAACAAATATGTTTTAGCAAAAAATGAGGGATTAATTGAACAAACCATTTATGATAAATATGACTCTCTTCTTGCTAACAATTCTAATGTTAATGTTCTTAAAGTGTCCAATATCCATATTGCACAAGAAGCTGGATATGCATCATTTTCAATTCAATTTGAAATAAAAGATCGTTCAGTTTTTAAAGAAAAAACACAATTATACAAATATAATTCATTGATAAATCAGATTTCAGTGATCTAAAAATATAATAAAATACTCTTTTAAAGGAGTGTTTTTTATAAATATTGTAAATATCTTTTGTGCTTTTGTATAATGTTAATATGTCTTATAAAGCTCTCTATAGAAAATATCGTCCAAAAACATTTGATGAGATACTAGGTCAGGACCAAATTGTTCTTACTCTTAAGAACATTATTAGTCAAAATAAAGTATCACACGCATATTTATTTGCAGGACCAAGAGGAACAGGGAAAACATCTGTTGCTCATGTTTTTGCACGAGAAGTTAATAAAACATCGGCAGGAACAATTGTAGAAAATAACATTGATGTTATTGAAATTGATGCCGCTTCTAATAATGGTGTTGCTGAAGTTAGAAACATTATTGATAATTCTAAATATGCACCAAGTAATAGTAAATATAAAATTTATATTGTTGATGAAGTTCATATGCTGACAAAAGGAGCATTCAACGCACTTTTAAAAACACTTGAAGAGCCGCCTGAAAAAGTGATATTTATTTTAGCAACAACAGAGCCTCATAAAATTCCGGTAACAATTTTATCTAGAACACAGCGTTTTAATTTTAAAAGAATTAATGAGCAAGTAATTGTTTCACAATTAGAAAACATTTTACAAAAAGAAAATATTAAGTATGAAGATGATGCTATTAAATTTATTGCAAGACTAGCACAAGGTGGAATGAGAGATGCATTATCAATTGCAGATCAATCAGCTTCCTATTCAAATGGGGACATCAAGTTTTCAGATATATCGCAAATTTTTGGAATCATTTCTTTAAAACATCAAATTAATATTTTAAATTTAGCATTTAATGACGAAGCCAAAAAATTAA
Source organism: Aegires albopunctatus (assembly GCA_032466395.1). Taxonomy (NCBI): domain Eukaryota; kingdom Metazoa; phylum Mollusca; class Gastropoda; order Nudibranchia; family Aegiretidae; genus Aegires; species Aegires albopunctatus. The sequence goes on along the minus strand of JASKDV010055501.1, from coordinate 11,816 downwards.
TAAAAGTTTTAGATGAATTTATAAATAATGGTATTGATTTAGAAAGATTAACATTCTCTTTAATTGATATATTAAAAGAATTTATTTTTTATGAAAAAACAAATGATTACAATTTAATTCACTTGCTAACAAGTGTTGACATTAATGAAATAACATTTGATGCAACATTTGCATACAAGGCTGCAGATGAGCTAGTTGCTTTAAGTTCAGCAATTAAATTTTCGTCAATTCCAAAACAACTTTTTGAATTAGCACTTCTAAAAATTACAAATCCAAAAAGTGATAATGAAATTAAAGAAGAAAAAGAAGTGGTTGTAAGTAAAGAAAAAGTAAATGAAATAAAAGAAGAAATTGTAGAAGAAAGTGAAATTGTAAAACCTGTAATGGAAAAAACTCCAGAAGCTCCAGTTGAAAGTGATGAAAATGTATCGCAAGTTTTTGACACTGAAGAAATTAATATATCTAATAATGATATTGATAAAGCTGATGATGAAGCCATTTTTGAGCAAGAAAATATTACAAATAATATTGCACTTGATGAAGATATTTTATCAACACAAGATATTCCGCTAAATGAAATGAAAGAAGAAACTACTACTGATGAAATCGATTTAGTATCAATGTTTAATTCTGAAACTTCAGAAGAAGTAGTGAATCCTAAAACAAATGATTATTCAATAGATGACATTATTAACCTGTTATTAAATGCAGGCAATAGAGAACAATTAAAAAATGTTAAAACAAATCTTGAAAATGTTGTTTCATATATTGAAGAAGCTCCAGACCCAACATATATTACATTGCTTGAAAATGTTAAATTTATTTCATCAGGCGATAATTTTCTTCTTGTTTCATCTGAAGATGAATCGACTGTTAAACAATTAAAAGATATTAACGAAAATCAAATATTTATTAATTTTATTGCGAAAATTTTCAATAGACCATTAATGGTTTATCCATTAACTAAAGAAATGTTTTTAAAAGTTAAAGACAAATGACAAGAATATGCAGCAACTAATTCATTCCCAGAGAAAAAACCTGTTAAAAAAATTGATAAAATTATTACAGAGGAAGATAAAGCTAAAAAACTTGGTGAAGATATTTTCGGAGATTTATTTAAATAGAAAGGGTGTATTATGAATATAAATGCAATGATGGCTCAAGCTAAGAAAATGCAAGCAGAGCTTGATAAAAAACAAAAAGAGATTGAACAAAAAGAGTTTGTTGTTGAAAAGCAAGGACTTAAATTAACTATTAAAGGAACAAGAGAAATAGTTGCAATTGATATTAACGAAATATTAATTGACCCTGAGGATAAAGAAATTTTAGAAGACTTGTTAATCATCGCTCTTAATGAAGCTAATGATATTATTAACAATGAAATGGCAGATATTCAACCAAAGGCACCAGGGATGCCTTTTTAGTGTGAAACCACATTCATTAAATGATTTAATAGTACAACTTAATGTTTTGCCTGGAATAACAAAGAAGCAAGCCGAAAGACTAGCATATCACTTAGTAACCGAATATAAAGAAGAAGGCAATGAACTTGCAAGCAAAATAAAAGAGGCTCAAAAGAAGATTGTTAATTGTGAAACATGCGGTTTTATTACTGATGATAAAATTTGTTATATTTGTAAAAACACAGAAAAAGACAGAAGAAAAATCTTAGTAATTGTAGAAAGTTCCTTAGATGTTTTTAAATTTGAAAAATCTGACTCAATAAATCCTTTTTATCATGTGTTAAATGGACTTGTTGATGTTTCTAAAAATAATGGTCTTGAAAAGTTAAATACTCATAATCTTAAAGCAAGATCTGCTGATTTTAAAGAAATCATTTTAGCCCTATCACCAAACCTGGAAGGGATTGTGACTGCTAATTTAATAAAAAATTTATTAAAAGGGCAAAAAGTTACTCAGCTAGCGCAAGGGATACCATTAGGAGCAGCAATGGAATATGTTGATGAAATGACGTTGAAGATTGCACTAGATAATCGAAAGGAGATGAAATAATGTTTATTACATTTGAAGGAACGGATGGTTCAGGTAAGACAACTGCCATTAATAAACTGGTCAAACACCTAGAATCAAAAAATGTTAATTTTGTTTTAACAAGGGAACCAGGAGCGGCTGTATCATCAGTTAACAGAAGAATTAGAGAAATCATCGTTGATAAGACATCAGATATAACTCCAATGGCTGAAGCAATACTATTTTCTGCCGATAGAAGATTACATCTTGAAAAAGTTATTTGACCATCTTTAAAAAGTGGCAAGATTGTTTTATGTGATAGATATTTTGATTCTACCTTTGCTTATCAAGGAGCAGGGCGTGAGCTTGGAATTGACAAAATGATTGACCTACAAAATAATATTACGGATAAAACTTATCCTGATTACACATTCTATTTTGAAATACCAGTTGAAACATCAATTGCAAGAGTTAAAAAAAGAGGATCTGAAAATCGACTGGATTCCGAAAGCATAGAATTTTTTAAAAAAGTTTATGATGGGTATCAAGAAGTTATTAAAAGGAATCCAAAAAGATTTATTATTATTGATGCAACTAAATCAGAAGAAGAAGTTTTCCAACAAGTAAAAAGTGAGTTTGAAAAATTAATGTAAAACAAAGTTTTGCATTTTTTTATTATTAAATATTTGGTTTATAATAAACATACAATGAATGATTCACATAACAAAATAGTTATAAAAGGTGCACGAGAAAACAACCTAAAGAACGTCGATTTGACTATCCCAAAAAACAAATTGGTTGTTTTTTCAGGTGTTTCTGGGTCCGGAAAATCATCGCTTGCATTTAATACTATCTACGAAGAAGGAAGAAGAAGATATGTCGATTCTCTATCTTCATACGCAAGACAATTTCTTGGTAATACACAAAAACCTCTTGTTGATTCAATCGAAGGTCTTTCACCAGCTATTTCAATTGAACAAAAAACAACTCATAATAACCCCAGATCAACTGTCGGAACTATTACTGAAATATATGATTACTTAAGACTTTTATATGCACGTGTTGGAACACCTTATTGTCCAAAACATAAAATTCCTATTTCAGCCCAAAGTTCAAAAGATATTATTAATTCTATTTTTGGAAACAAAGAAGGAACAAAATTAATTATTTTATCTCCAATTGTTAATCAAGAAAAAGGAACACATGTTAATCTATTTGAAAAATTAAGTAAAGAAGGATTTCTAAGAGTTAATGTTGATGGGAACATGTATAGTTTAGATGACGATATCAAACTTGAAAAAAATAAACGTCACAGCATTGAAATTGTTGTTGATAGAATTGTTCTTAAAAAAGATGATAAGGCAAGAATTGCTGAAGCAGTTGAACTTGCTCTTGAGTATGGAAAAGGATTAGTATCAATTAATATTGTTGGAGATAAAAAACATACATATTCAAAATTCCATTCATGTCCTGAAGGTGATTTTAATATGCCGATAATTGAACCAAGATTATTTTCTTTTAATTCTCCATCTGGAATGTGTGAATCATGTAAAGGTTTAGGTATTAAATTATCTGCTGATTTAAAAAAGATGATTCCTAATAAAGATAAATCAATTAATCAAGGTGGAATTGTTTATTTTAAAAACTTAATTGATTCAGATAATTTAGAATGACAAACATTTAATGCATTATTAAAGCATTATGACATTAATAAAGACATGCCCATTAAAAAACTAACTAAAAAGGAAATTAATATTATGATGCATGGGTCTCCAGATGTTATTAATTATCGTTTAACTTCTTCATCAGGAAATGTTTATGAACGCCATGATTATATTGAAGGTATTTTTGACAAAGTTGAAAGAAAGCATTTAAATTCATCTTCAGAAATGGTAAGAACTTGATATCGAAATACTTTTATGTCAGATGTTAGTTGTGATAGTTGTTTAGGAAAGAGGCTTAATAATCATGCTTTGGCAGTAAAAATTAACAATTTAGATATAAGTGAATTTACAACTCTTGCAGTTGATGTTTCTCTTGATAAAATTGTGAAACTAGCTTTAAATGATAAATTACATATTGCTGAATTAATTATTAATGAACTTTCATCCAGATTGACATTTCTTAATAATGTTGGACTTGATTACTTAACACTCGATCGGAAAGCAGAAACACTTTCAGGGGGAGAATCACAAAGAATAAGATTAGCGACTCAAATTGGTTCAAACTTAACTGGAGTTTTATATGTTCTTGATGAACCATCAATTGGTCTTCATCAAAAAGATAATGATAAACTAATTAAAACATTAAAACACATGGTTGATATTGGTAATACTCTTATAGTGGTTGAACACGATGAAGAAACAATTAAATCATCAGATCACATTGTTGATATTGGAGAATGAGCTGGAGAACAAGGTGGAGAAATTATTTTTAGCGGAAAAGTTAGTGATATTGTGAAAGAAAAAAAATCTATCACTGGACAGTTTTTATCTGGAGAAAGAAAAATAGATTTACCTAAAAATCGTCGTGGCGGCAATGGTAAAGTGTTAGAAATAGTAGAGGCTTCAGAAAATAACTTGCAAAAAATAAGTGTTAAATTTCCATTAGGAAAATTTATTTCAGTTACAGGAGTTTCTGGTTCAGGTAAATCAACACTTGTTAAAGAAGTATTGTCAAAAGCAATTCAACAAAAATTATCAAATCCTTTTTTAGTCCCTGGAAAACATAAAGTATTAAGAGGAATTGAACATTTAGATAAAATTATTTTAGTAGATCAATCACCAATTGGAAGAACTCCTCGTTCAAACCCAGCAACATATACATCCGTTTTTAATGATATTAGAGATGCATTTGCAAATACACAATTATCAAAAGCAAGAGGATATCAAAAAGGTCGTTTTTCATTTAATGTTGATGGCGGGCGTTGCGATAAATGTTTTGGAGATGGTGTTATTAAAATCGAAATGCATTTTTTACCAGATGTTTATATTCAATGTGATAACTGCGATGGAAAAAGATATAACTCAGAAACTTTAGAAGTTAAGTATAAAGCCAAATCAATTTATGATGTGCTTGATATGAGAGTTTCTGAAGCAGTTGAATTCTTTGATACTAATAAAAAGATTAAAACAAAATTACAAACAATTATTGATGTTGGTCTTGGCTATATAAAACTAGGTCAACCAGCAACAACATTATCAGGCGGAGAAGCACAAAGAGTTAAATTGGCTACTTTCTTACAAAAGAAACCAACTGGCAAAACCATTTATGTACTGGATGAACCAACAACTGGACTTCATCAATATGATGTTCAAAAATTAATTAATGTTCTGAATAGAATTGTTGATGGTGGAGATTCTGTTTTAGTTATTGAACATAATTTAGATATTATCAAAGTTTCTGATTATGTAATTGATTTAGGTCCTGGCGGGGGAATAAATGGTGGTAAAGTAATCGCCAAGGGAACTCCAGAACAAGTTGCAAAAATAAAAGGTTCATTTACTGGTGAGTATCTAAAAAAAATATTGAAATAAGAAGTTGATAATATTTCTTTTTTTATATAATTAAACTATGAAATTATTAGTAAAGGACATTTTAAACAATTTTGATCTTGAATTATTAAACCCTCAAGAAGCAGATATTTTAAAAGAAATCAAAGGGGCACCCGTAACAAGGGCTGGCCTTGAGCTTTCTGGTATGATCGAAAAAGATGTGTCATATATTAAAACAGTAATTGGATGAGGAACTAAAGAAAATAAATATATTTTAAATCTTCCAGATAATAAGAAAGAAGAAGCAATCAAGAATGTTCTTGATATTAAAACGCCACTTGTCATATTATCAAAAGGATTTGTAGATAAAAAATCTCTTGACGCACTTATTAAAATTGCTAATACCCACAAAGTTGGTATTGCTAGATACAAAGGACATTTAGCAGATATTATTTCAAAAATAACTGAAATCTCAATCATTAGTAACGCAAAACCAAATCCTATTCACGGATCTTTAATAGTAGTTAATGGTGTTGGTGTTCTTATCAAGGGCCGTTCAGGTATCGGTAAATCTGAAGCGCAGCTTGAGTTAATTCAAAAAGGACATGTTTTTGTTTCTGATGACTCGGTGCAAGCAATTATTATGGCTGGAGAAGTATATGGGAAGTCATCTCCTATTACTAAAGACTTAATTGAAGTAAGAGGAATTGGAATTATTAATATTCCATTTACATATGGTGCTCGTGCTGTTGTTGATATGCATAAAATCAGTCTCGTTGTTGAATTACTGCCTCCTGCAAAACTAAATGAAGTAGATAGGCTTGGTAATGAAAACATTCATATGTCAATTTTAGGAGTTGATGTAAGTTTAATTCAAATACCTACTGGATCAGGTCGTTCCGTTGCATCATTAATTGAAGCTGCAGCAAGTTCATTTATAGCTCGTAAAAATGGAATGGATCCTTTAAAGATTATGAAAGAAAGAAGAAAGTTGGAAAATGATGAATAGTACAGAAAAAGTATGACAAAGGGGAGAGAAGCTTTGACAGTTATCATTCCTTCATGTATACCCAATCACAATGTTTTTAGGATTTGTAATTGCATTTTTATCAGTTGCATATTTTTGAAAAAGAATGAAATACTCATGAGAGATTTTACAAGTTCTATTAATTATTATTGTTCCTTGTTCATTAATTGGAGCAAGATTTTGATTTTTAATATCTGAAGGCGGATGAGATCATTGATATAAACTTGAAGGATTATCGATTCAAGGAGGAATTACAGGATCGGCCATCCCTGGCATCATCTATGTTTGAACCAAAAGAAGTTTAGTTGATGTTAGAACGTGTATTGGAATTATTATTCCATGTGTTGTGATTGGTCAAGCGATTGGTAGATGAGGAAACTTTGCAAACCATGAAGTTTATGGAAGAGTAGTAGATGGAAATAGTTTAAATTGATTAACATTTATTAAACCACAGATGCTTATTAGTGATTCAACATCAACTAGGGCATATCGAGCTCCTTTATTCTTTTATGAATCAATGATGAACTTGATTGGTTATCTTTTGATTGTGTGAGTGTTACTACGCAAAAATTGACTTAAGCCTGGAGTAACTGCAGCGCTTTATTTCATTTGATATGGAATTACAAGATCAGTAATGGAACCATTAAGAGATCCGGCCGACATTATGAGAATAAATGGCGCTCCTGTTTCTCAATACATTGCTATTCTTTGAATATTACTTGGAATCGGTTTATTTATTTGATGACAACTTCTTGCAAAACCTGTTGATTCAATTACTAAAAAAATTGTTTCTCCAAACTTCCTTAAATTATTTAAAAAAGAGTATAAAGTGATCTATCCAATTAAACCAAGAAGAATTTTCTTCTTTGGAGAAAAAGTTGAATACAAAAGAAAATACTTTATTTATTGAGGTCCAAAAGTAGAGAACAGAGTAAAACTTTATTTACCTAAAGATAATAATGTTAAATTATCAAAAAGAGAAATTAATCAAAGTTTTAATAGTAAGTAATTAACTTAAAATTAAGTATAATAATAAAAAGCAGTCATGTTAGATGTATTAAGAACAATAACTTATAGAGAGCAGAGGATGGTGGAAGCTTTGCAGGTAAAATCTTAAGAGTTGCTAACTAGCTAATCGTTTGTTGCGTTAAAACAAAAAGAGAGTCCTTTAAGGGGTGGTACGTTGGCCCCCTTAGATAGGACTTTTTTTAATCAAAGGAGGTATTATGGATAAAAAATACAATCATATAATAGTAGAAAAAGGTAAAAATGACAAGTGAATAGAGAAACAATATTTTTCAACACATGATGTGTCGAAAAAACCATTTACTATTATTTTGCCACCACCAAATGTAACTGGTAAACTGCATATTGGTCACTCCTGAGATGGTTTTTTGCAAGATGCAATGATCAGGTTTAAAAAATTAAGAAACTTTGATGTAATGTGAGTTCCGGCGATGGACCATGCAGGAATTGCAACGCAAGCAAAAGTAGAGCAACGATTAAATGCTGATAATATTCTTCGTCAAGATATTGGTAGAGAAAAATTTATTCAAAAAATTTGAGATTGAAAAAATGAATATGCTTCAAATATAAAAGAGCAATGATCAAAACTTGGATTAGCACTAGATTATCCAAATGAAAGATTTACTTTAGATGAAGGATTGTCAAATGCTGTTACTAAAGTATTTATTGATTTATATAAAAGAAAAATTATTTATCGTGCAAACCGTGCTGTTAATTGAGATCCTAAATTAAAAACTGTGCTTTCAAATATTGAAGTTATTTCCAAGGATGTTGAACAAACAATGTTTTACATTGAGTATGATGTAAAAGACACAGATGAGAAAGTAGTAATTGCTACCACAAGACCTGAAACATTATTTTCTGATGTTGCTCTCGCAGTTAATCCTCAAGATGAAACAAAAAAACATCTTCTTAATAAAATTATTATTCATCCTATTACTAAAAAAGAGATTCCGGTAATTACAAGTGAATTAATTGAACTAGATAAAGGAACAGGAATTATGAAAGTTTCAGCTCATGCTGAAAATGATATTGAAATTATTAAGTCAAATGACCTAGAGATTATTGAGTGTATTGATCAAGATGGTAAGATGAAAGACATTACGGAGAGTTTTTCTGGAATGGATCGTTTTGAAGCAAGAAAAAAAGTGATTGATCTTTTAAGATCAGATAATAGAATTGTTAAAGAAGAAAAAACAATTAGTGCAGTTGGCTTTTCTGAAAGGTCAGATGCAATAGTTGAGATTTTAGCAATGCCGCAATGATTTGTAAAAATGGATGATATGTCAAAAAACGTTTTATCAAGTTTAAATAATGATGAAGTTAAATTCTTTCCACCACGCTTTAAAAATACTTTAAAGCAATGAATGGAAAAATCTTATGATTGATGTATTTCAAGACAAATATGATGAGGACACAGGATTCCTGCTTGATATAAAGGTGATGAAATCAAAGTTCAAGAATTATCTCCTGGAACTGATTGGAAACAAGATGAAGATGTTTTAGACACATGATTTTCTTCAGGGCTAGCACCATTTTCATTTTTAGGATGACCAAATGATGACAAAAAGTTAGAACGTTATTATCCAACAAGTTTACTAGTAACAGGATATGACATCATTTTCTATTGAGTGGCAAGAATGTACTTTCAATCACTTGATATTATGAAAAATAAACCATTTGATGATGTTTTAATTCATGGTTTAGTAAGAGATGAAAAAGGAAGAAAAATGTCTAAGTCATTAAATAATGGAATTGATCCGATGCAAGTAATTGATGAATATGGGTCTGATGCTTTAAGATGATTCTTCTTAACCAACTCTTCTCCTGGGCAAGATATTAGTTTCTCATATGAAAAATTAAAAGCTGCTTGAAATCTTAATAATAAAATTTGAAATATTTCTCGTTATATTATTGAGTCTATGCCAAAAACAGATATTGAATTATCAAGTGCTGATATTTGAATTAATAATCAACTAGTGAAACTAGAATCATTAATTGAATCAAAAATCAAGGATTATGAGTTTGCAATCATCGGTAAAGAAATTCAAAAATTTATTGTTGATGATTTTTCATCATGATATATTGAAATGTCAAAAACAAATCCAAATCAAAAATTTGCAATAAGTATTTTAAAACATCTACTTAAATTAATTCACCCATTTCTGCCATTTATTACTGATCACCTATATGAAATTATGGGAGAAGAAATATTATCAAGTGATATTGTAAGCTTAAAAACAATTAAAGAAACAAATGATATTTCTCAAGCAATTAATATAACAAAACTTCTAAGAATGTTTAGACATGATAGAAATATTTCGCATAAGGAAAAAATATTTTTCCATACTTCATGACCGCTTGAAACATTTGAAGTAGATATGGTTAAAAAACTCGCAAATGCACATCCTGAAAAAAATGAAGATTTCTTAATTCCATTTAATGATCAAAAAATATATGTCAAAATCTCTGAAGATCAAAAAAATGAAATGAGCTTAAAGAATGAAAATCATATTAAGCATTTAGAAAATGAAATTTCAAGAGCAAAGGGCATCTTATCTAATCAAGGTTTCTTAAGTAAGGCGCCGCAGGAAAAAATAGACGTAGAGAAAAAGAAATTAGAAAAATTTGAAAACGAATTAGCACTATTAATAAATGAAAAGTAAAAGCCAAGCTTTTATTTTTTTTGTTGAAGTTTAATTTCAATATTAAATATTTTAACTTCATTTTTTTTAAGTTTTATAATATCTAATTTATCTTTAGCAATTATTGGAGCTTCATATTCAGTGTCGTTATATCCATATCATGGTTCGATGCAAACAAAGTTTGATTCCTGAGGTTTTCAAATTTGAATTGAAGGAAAATTATCTGATTTTACTTCAACCTCATATTCTTTATTAATAAGGACAAGTGGTTTTTTTCATTCCTTAATAACAAGTGTGTCATAATCTTTTCCAAAAGGCATTTCATTAAGGATAGTTAGTTTTTCCTTATCGTTTTTTAGTTTTCCATCAAGGGCAATTTTTTGTGGATCATCATTGTCGGATTTAATAAATGAATCTTCATCAATTTTAAAAGCTGGATGATGACCAAAGTGAAAGTATGCATCTTCTTTACCAAGATTAGAAAAAACCGTTTTAATATGAATTGATTCTTTTTCAATTGAAATATTATGTTGGATATCAATTGAGAAAGGGTATAAGTCATTACCAAAGTGAGTTGCAACAAGTGTTATAGAATTGCCCTCTAGAATTTTTTCTCATGATAATTCTTTTCAAAATCCATGCTTTGGTAATTTGTAGTTAACGTCATTAACAACAAATCCATTTGAGAAACTGATATTAGGCCAAATCATTGGATAAATTTTTTGTCAATACTTTTTTCCATCATGAAGAATTTCATTTCCGTGGTATTTAATTGAATTTATTTCGCCCGTTTCATTTGTTTCTAAAGATATATTTTTGTTTTCAATTTTCATATTCTTATTATAATGAATATATGAAAGTTATTACCTCAATCAACAATCAACTTATTAAAAAATATGCCAAACTTCATCTTAAGAAATATCGAGATGAGGATAATCTTTTTATTGTTGAAGGAAAACATATGGTTGAAGAGGCCATGAAACAAAACATCATAGTTGATATATTTTCAACAGAAAAGCACCATGATGCTTATTTAATAAATGATCAAATTATGAAAAAATTAACAGATACAAAAACACCTCAAAACATTGTCGCTGTTTGTAAAAAGCAAACAAATCATGAGATTGAGGGAGAACGTATTCTTGCACTTGATAATATTCAAGACCCTGGTAATGTTGGAACATTAATTAGAACAGCAAAAGCATTTAATTGAGATGCCATCATTGTTTCTGGAGTTGATATTTATAATTCAAAATTAATAAGAGCTACTCAAGGTGCATTTTTCTCTATTCCAATTATTCAAGCAAATGACATTAGCACTTTCTTTAATGATTATTTAATTGTTGGGGCGGTTTTAAATAAATCATCTCAAAAGTACGATGAATTAGAGCTAAAACAAAAAACTATTCTTGTTTTAGGAAATGAAGGTAATGGGATTTCAAGTGATATTTTAGAAAAACTCAACAAATTTGTTTATATTCCGATTAATTTCGAATCATTAAATGTTGCACAAGCTGGAGCAATTCTTCTTAATGCATATAAGAAATAATTTCTATACGCACAATGTTCTTCTGACTTTTATGTTAAAATTAATAAGCATTAACCCTCATTGGGCATGCCATCAAGCATTTATGGGAATTATAAAAGTGTGCC
>JASKDV010055390.1:0-15669 GCA_032466395.1 Aegires albopunctatus | reverse complement strand
GATTGATGATTTTCCTAAGGTCAGGGAACTGGTCAAGCTGTCCATTTTCATTGAAATATCCATCAAGCCTTTGATTAATATAGGGCATTTCCTTGATGATTGACTTAAATTGTCCGAATTGATGAATTGCATCATCAACAATGTCTGGAGATATACGATTGCAGCTTACTAAATGGGAAACTGCACCCCTGAACAATTTCTTTGAATCCACTGAATCATCCTGGATCACTTTAGGATTGAGGAATGTGATATCTTGTGAAAACTTGTATTTAAGGGGAAATTTCTCCAAGATTTTTGAGATGCGGGCTTTGACAAATTTTTGAAAGGTCATACTAAATTCCATTTTCCTCAGATCTGATACTTTCGTTTCTTTCTGTAACAATTCAGAGGCTTGAAATCCAACATCAATTGAATCGTGGTTCTTAAAATTACACTTTTCAATGTCATTTGGAGGTACAAGGTCTGAAACTTGGCAAGCTTGGCAAGAAATGTTTCTTTTAAAATAAGTCCACGGAGGTGTGTGTTTGACTATTTCATATAGATCACTGCAGAGGAATGGGGCTAGGGGCTCACTGCTCTGAAATTTGGTCAAGAGAATTTTTGCGATAAACAGGAATGAATGGAGCTTTGCAATTATGAGTCCATCTTTCTTACCTCCAAAATGTATTGTATGATGAAAGGCCAAATCTCGATGGCACGCTCACCAATGTTGACATTTTCGAGCCATCTGTGTCCACGACCACAGAACTTAAGGGGAGACTTAGTTGACCCTAACTTTAGGAAATCAGCCTTTCTAGTTGGTGCATCCTTAAAAAGGTAATACAGAGATTTCAAAAGACTACCCAAGTCCCATTCTGATGCAACAAGGCCAGCTTTAAAACTAATGTGAACAACATAAAGTCCACAGGAGATTATGTTCAATAATGTAAAGTTTTCGTCTTTCTGAATATCCTTTGTCAAGTCATTGAAAACTCTCCACTTCTTGGGGCCATCCATCGATATTTGAAAAAGTTTATTTGTTCCTAACTCGGAAAGGATGGATTCCAGACAGCGCTGGATGTCCTGAGCCTTTGCATACTCTAGAAAGAGTGAATCAATATATTTAGTTTTAACGTTTCCTTTAAGACCCATGAAACGAATGTGGACATCCATCTGTTTTTTCTGCAAATCAAAGTTCATACTTTCATCAAACATTAATTCAAATTGTTCTGCACATTTAATTTCATCGATAATATCTGCTCTCACAGCTGGGACAATGCCATAAGTAACCAGATATCCTAACTTTGTCCTGTAGCAGCGAAAAGTCTTCGCTATTTCCGAATCCTTAAACATAGCTTTCAATAATGCTTCAACATCATCCGAATCACAAGCACTGTTGTGTTTCGAGATTAGGTAAAGGGCCCACCTAATCTCAGCTTCTAGGGTTTCAGTTAATGAAACATAACTGGATAGAATTAAACCACTACATGTAGATGACAATGAGGAGCAGGAGTCGTGGCGGCGGCGGCAGCTGAAGTCTTACTTTTAATGGCAAAGCTTAAACTTTTATTTGAACTGAGCAGAGATTTGTATTAATTTTTTTGTGTGTGTTTGGCTGAAATTTCATGACTGATTAGGGCCTTTATGCCAGAATATCCCATATGATTGGTGACATACCTTACACAAAAACTTTGCATTATCATTCAAATCAGCTGAAATCCAATCTGAAAATCGATGGTCCATCAACCATTGAGAATTAAAATAACACTTCCCTATAACACATAAACTAACAATTATCACTACTTTTCCGCACAATTCAATTGACCTTATTCTCTCCATTAGTAGCACCAATACCCCCCTCCTCCTCCTCCCTCCCCTTTTCCATAAAACGCAGGTTTAGTAGACTAACAATGTGCATATATTATATTGTTTGAACCACTCTTCGATGTTGGTTTATCGTCATAATTGTGTATAAGTAATAGAATGAGCAAGTGTGTGTTTATGAGTATAAGAGTGGGACATCGAAGTTCGCAATATTTTCCCCACATCAAAAGAAATGCTGACCAGGGAAAGTCTCCACGACTGTGGTGACACTGACACTTTGAAGTTACAGCTGGAGAAGAAAATGGGCCACCATGATTGTCTGTCTCTCTCTCTCTCAACTCCACTTTAAAGTCATCTTTCACCATTTTTTCTCTATAAAATTATTGCACGTCCTCCCATTCCCCCATCAAACTGACACCGGCACCGGTTGATTGAGGCGACCCAGACCACTTTGATAAACCAGACTGTAGTCAAAGTCATGCATTTAGGCCTTATTGCATGCCTTGTGTAAAAGTTGTAATTGTCAATTTTTTTTTGGTAATAGTCGCGCGCCCCTCTACAATTTTATGCACTGGACGCGACTATTAGATAGAATACGGTAATATGAAAATTAAAGATTCTTAAACTGAAAGGAAATAAAAACCAGTTTATTAATTTACTTTCCACTTTTGTCTATTGACGTTAGTCTGATCACACTATTATTATTATTATCCAACCAAATTTTTATTTATCCGACCTACAGACCCATTTACCGACCAAAATCCGACTTATCCGACCTACAATCGCCCATCCGACCAAAATCTGACTTATCCTACTTGCCTAGACACATTGCTTGAGAAATACTAAATCCATACACACCTTCAAGAAATTTAAGACCTCAAAATTCTAAATTTTTGGCAGTTCCAAACACCAAACTTTAAAAATATGGCGACATAAGTTTTGGAAAAATCAGACCTTTAATTTGGAATTCTCTTCTGGCATCCGTGAGACTTGTATGTAATGTTACAGCTTCAAAAAACGTTTGAAAACATATCTTTTAAAAAAATATTTAGATTATTCTGTGACTCAGCCTTGTTATCTGTATAATTTAGTTTAAATTATTCATGTACTATGTAAATATGTATTCTCTTTATCCTCTAAATCTAGTAATATTCACTATATGATGTATATTATATCTATGTACTATAATATGTATGTTATTAATGTCAAATTTATTTAAACTCCTTGAGACCTAGGTAAAAGGCGCTATAGAAATATACTATTGTTATTATTATTATTATTACACTAACATTTCTTCAATAACTCTGCAGCTTCTGTGCACACATTCATGTTTGACAAGTCCAACAATTTTTCTCTCTTTTCCAAGTAAAAGTCTGTTATGTCATTTTTTACATTGTCGATATTGGCAACCTTTTTTGACATTGATATCATCATCATCATCCATTGTCCTTATCTGGAACAGGCATTGACGGCCATGGCTCTTCATTTCTCTCTTTTGTTTGAGGTGCTAATGTCGATGAAGTTATTCTTGAGCTCTTTCAGCGTTGCCCATGCATTGAGGCTATGCCTGAAAAGGAAACATGGCTTATGTTCCCCATGTAATCCAAGCATATCGTCCATCAGTTCGGAGGGTTTCTTATTTCCTAGACCGTTAGTTGCATGTTCTTCTTCAGACAGGCTGCATGTGGATATTAGAAAGTCCTTTATCGCACGATATTTATCTTTTGATGGAGGAGACGTTAAAAATGATATCGCTTGATTAGCTGTGGCTGCATCGAGTGATGCTACAACGTAGTTATACTTTGTTGCATCACAACTGATCTTTTTTAAAGCAAATTATGATTCTGTTTGTATGAACCACGTCATTGGATTCGTGGTCCAAAATGGCGGCAATTTCACTAACGTTGAGTCGACAGACATTGTAATCGAATAGTAGATCTAGATCTGGATCGAATAAAGAATGAATTGAAGTACTTACAAAATCGTTGTAAGTGTCGGGGTCACCAATGTGGGAATGACAATGAAACGAAAAGAGATCCCATCAATTCAAATTGAGTTTAATAAATAAAAATCGAAATTGCATTGTGAAGTTGTGTGTGCCTAACATGTCTCTCCTCATCTCCTTGGTTGTTGCGGTGCGGTGAGGGTGTATGACCTAGATGTCATATTATGTGTACAGCTAAGAGAAAGAGTAGTAAGTGTGTAAAGTATGTATGTGTGTGCATGAGGGTCGCTACATTATAAAGCGCGCATATCCACCTAAGTGCTTTATGGTGTTGGCTATACATTGAGTAGAATGTAATAAACATTCAAAGGTAACAAATTCATCACATACTAATAAATATTTCACATTTAGTAGATTATTAAAATGAACACTATAACAGTTATGCTAAGAAGATGTTCCAACCCTTTTGATCTGTAGACATGCCCCTTAAACTTCATCTGTTTTTCTTATGGTGTTGACGAGTGATCTCTTCATGTTTGCCATATTTCTAGCACTTTCTGGTTCGACCGCCTTTCTCTCCATGATATTTTCATAATTCTTCAGATGATGAACTACATTTCAATTGCTTCTAATTTCTTCTTTATGCTGTTATTGATTGTCCAGGATATGCATCCATATGAAATGACAACTTAAAATTAAAATGCCTTCATGATTCTGAACTTGGTGGACGTTTCTGTTGGTCGTGATTGGGGCTATCCTTTTGAAAGTAATTTTGGCTGTTACTACAGTTGGTGTCACCTATAAGTACGCTGGCCTCAAGCACGCTTCAGATTTAAAGCACGCTAACTTACTCCGACCAATTTTTTGCTATTTAATCTACATGCCATTAAGCATGGTCACTTTGGCCTCAAGCATGCTCCAATTCATGGCACAGCCATAATAATAATAAATTGCAATGTCTGGATGTCTGGCTCACAAAGACTTCGAGAAAATACTTATTCTTGCATAAGTGGTTTTCTCACTAAAAAAACCCATAAAATCAAACTACAGTGCAGTCCACATGAAATCAACTCGCTTAAGATAAATTCTCGTTTAAAATAAACATTTCATCAGGTCCCGATTTTTTCCTTATTTTTATATAATAAGCCAACTAATCAAAGTCTGGTTTAGATAAACTTAAATCGATCTTGATCTGCTTAAAATAAACTTTTCTCTGCCACAGTGGCATTCTTTCCCCACCCCTTCGCATCAACCCTGACCCTTATCAGTTGTGCGCACGCGGGACCGTTTCACACTGGGTCACCTTTGCTATCCACACCATGATTGGACCGGGAGAGAGGGGCACAGGTTGCGCACGCATGAAGCAGAGTACTAGAGTATCGCGTTGATCTGTGCCCCTCTCTCTCTTTCTTTGTCTAGCCTAGCTCAATTGTATCAAGGCTACGCCCGCGTGCTCGACCTACATGTGTACAGTAGACCTACTGTGTTACACTTACTTTTCATTCTTCACTCTACTATGATTGACAGTTTGAATCTCAGTTTTAGTACATCTAGATCTACGCTAGTCTATCGCAAAATTAGCCTATAACTATAACAGAGAAAAAATAAGTCACAAGAAGATAACCTTGAGGATGGAAACCAAAAATGCAGCTTCTCAAGGATGTGGATGGCAAGTCAATGAGGTAGAATGAAATTGCCATGAAATATGTGGAGTCGAAAGTCTGTTCTCATTTTCAATTTAAAGTTTGTTTCCCTTTAAAATGGATAAGATAAACCTTGCTTAAGATAAACTTTTTTTCTGGTCCTAAGGAGTTTATCTGAAGCGGACTGCACTGCACTGTTACATGACAAGGTATAGGATGCGTCCGATGGCATAAAGAGGTTCAGGGGTAAGGGTTCAGGCTACAGTGTACCTTCGACTTTGAGGTGCAAATTCTCTGTATTCCGGCCGTATAGTGAGGATAGGACACACCGTTCTTATTTTTCACTGACTGATGGGAAACAATCAGTGACGGCCTTGTCTAATGTAGTGTAGGTCGATATTGTGTCGACGTGCAGGAAAGGTATGAACTTGAGGGTATGTGTGTGTGTAATATGAGTGATAGAGGGAGTTAGGTGAATGAGATAAAGGAAGAGGGGGGTTAGTAGAGAGAGAGGGGGATTGGCGATTTGGATATAAGAACACTCAATCCGCCTCCCATGCTTATTGGCGTGACCTACTGTATATATTTTTGTTTTTCTGATTTGCATCTTCCATCAATTGTAATCAGGTAGCCTAGGTATTTGAATTTGTTAACCTGTCATTGATATAAGCAGCTCATTTAGATCATTGTTAAAAAACGGAACCATTGGTCTATTTATTGTTTGGAACCTTGTCAGAAATTTCTCTACGGGTTTGCATATGGCTATGGCAAAGGCTAATTTTACTTGGAAAGGTTTGGGTCTTGAATTGGCTTGTCTCTCACTGCTTTTACAAAAATCTTCAAGTTAGAAGAGATTCCTTTATTTAACTTCATCATCACACTCTGGTTCTCAACCCACCTATGTCTACAATATTTTGCGGGAAAAGATGCAGATCCAGTAATGGGGTAATGTCCTCCCTTCTGGCAGGTACGTCTTTGAATAGATAATAAGCGGAGGTGAGAACATGTGGTAGGTCCCATCCATGGGCATTCATTTCTTTTCATAGTACATGTGCAGATGACGTATCTCACTTGAGCTTAAATTGAATATGCTGTTATCATAGTCAGTTTTTAGTTAGGCTTTGATCTGTGGCAGTGCATCATTTTAATGTAATGTATAAAATAATATTCAGCATTATTTACTGCTCTTGACATACTTCTCTTATAAATTATAAAAGGTACCCTTTTGGATTTGGACAATTAAAGAATGTCATCGATTATCTCTTTCCTTAATTATAATCATCAATCAATTTATGTCTTTCTCTTTACAATTTGATCATTTGAAATATAAAGAATTTTTACTTTTTACTGTAGATATTTATACAAATGAAATGAAATATATGTGGGTGGAAATAAATCTATCGTGTTATTATTTGTGTAAAATATTAATACTAAGGATCTTTTCTTATTTGTAAATAGAAATAAAACATTTTAGATATAGTCTTGAATTTTTGTCAGTTAATGAGTTATTATTTTCTTTATTTTGCTGTCACTGTCATGGTTTTAAAATGTCATCCATTGATAATTATCATTGAAGGTCTAAGAAAAAGTCAACTCTGATTCAACAATAATGTGATATGACAGTAAATAATAATTGAAAAATACATTCACACTCCAATACTTTTGAATTGTTTCATTTTGTCTTTATGTGATGTTTATTCAAGTTGATGACAACAACAGATTGTTGTTTTTTTAATGATTATCCTCTTTATCCTCAGTATCCTTGTAGGGTCTCTTGCCTGTGTTATAAAGTAAAGAAAGAGACACTGTTCACATGAAATTGTCTATTTCTTCTATCATACCAGTGAATTAATTATATGCATGCAATTTGAAAACACAGTTCATATAATATTATAATTATTTATTAGTGCTTAAAAATAAGTATACTCTTTGTTTTTTATATCAACATGTTGAAACTTTAGGCACATAAAGAACAATTTTGAAAACTGGATTAATTTTCCTTTCTTTTGATGTATGTCTTGTTATTGTTAGACGAACATCAAATGTTCAAAATCCTTAAAGTTAAAGCATAAAAGGAGTGTTGCAAAATGGACATGCATGAAAATATGAGAAATAAATGGGAAACAATCCTTGCGTTGAGAAAAAGGCAGCCTTAAACAGTGAAAAGTTAATCAAGAATTTAAATAATAGTTTTTATTTATTTATTATTTTACTTCAACTTCAATGTTTTCAGATTAATAATTGGACGCTATTTATCAACTGCAGAAAAAATATTATTACACTGTGAATAAAACAATTAAGATGTACATTGTGTGAGTGTGACTGCCTTTTGAAGTAATCAAATTTGTAACTCTTGGCTTGAAAGATTTTGTCTAGGCATTCATTCACCGCATTTCTTCAGAAATATGCCAAATGACAGTATCAAACAGTTGGACTGAATCTCTGCATTGTCCGTTTCCTTACTTTTATTTTCATAATGTCCTATAAGATGGGGTTTATGTCAGGGGAAATGGTTGGCCAAGGACTAATAACATTACTACTCGAGTCTTCTAAAAATGTAACAGTCATGCAAGCTAGATCAACAGTTGCATTGCCAGGTTGAAATGTGTATTTATAGGCGTGATCCCAGAAGAATGTGACAATATGAGGAGTGACAATGTCTCTGATGTAGAGTTCTAATTCCAATGTAAGTCGATGCTCAATGTGCACCAACTCTGTTTTCCTTCTACTCATGATTCCTCCCCAAACCATAACAGAACCACATCCCCAACTGACAGTACATGAAGGAAGTCAAAAGTAATTGTTTGTTTCAACTTTGTTCATTGTCGACATCTAATTGTTTCATAATGAACTGCGTTGTCTGATGATGGTGTCTTCTTAATTCAATAAAATTGCAACATGAAAAAATTATGTTGCTCTATTAAAACAATCATGATGAACTTATTTATTGGTTAATAAATACTAGCATGTAATATATCATTCGGTCGATTCACTTGTAGAATCCTTTTTAATCTACATGTGAAACCATGATTTACCACCCCTCTATATACCGCTTACTGCCAGCCTTTGGCCTGGGTACAAAAATTCCACTATTTAAAAGTCTAACTTTGTCTCGATTACCGCCTACTGCCGTTTGGCAAGAACATTCCTTAAAAAAGTCAATAAAATATGACCCGATATACCGCCAAAGCAGCCAGCGATTCCGTTGATAGATCTATTTTTATAAAACTACATTGTTTCTATTCAAAAGAAATAAAAAAGAAGATCGCAGTGAGCAGATTTTCATCACACAAAGGCACCAATATTAATAAACATTGAAACAACGTCAGATCTAATGACCTATGTACGATGCATGTAGCATTCCTAGGCTATGCAGTTAGTAGTAAAGCTCAAGGAGTGTTTCTATATGTATATATATATGCAAATAAATTGTAAATAGGTAAGTCATTTTCTTTTTCATTTTATTTGTAGTGTCGATTTTTGTCTGCCCAATGGCGTTCCTGAAAATGTGTGCCTGTTCCTGATTCTTTAAAGTTTTGTTCCTGAGAGCCAAAATTTTAGGTAGGCAACCCTATTCTGAGATATTTGGCTTTGCTTCCTTCCTGCAATAAGGTGCTGTGTATTGAATATGCAGATTGGACTGGTTTCCTTTTGTTCGTGATTTTCAGCAGTTGACATTTCCGAGGATGAAATTCCATACTGTTTTTTCTTTTAGCATTTCTGAAAGTTATCTAGATCTTGTTGGAGGATTTCTTCATCATTTTCGCTTTATACAGAAGACATTGGCAAATAATGTTTTAATATTATTCCTAGTTGGATTCTCTCTCTTTTTGAAAAGACAAAATTAATTCAAATAATTTAATTTTTACTTACAACCTGCAACATTGGTTGGACTTCAACAAATTCACAGTGTCCTCCAATCTCTATTATAATTTTCTCAGCCCTAAAAGGACAAACATAATGGTCGATGGGACCTTTGCCACCTCCCATCCTTTGGCCTTGACCTTTCTTTGTCACAGACTGCCATAGTTGTTGGTGTCGCCAAACAGCAAACATACGTCTGTCATCCATCTGACGCACAATAATCATCCTGATTGTTTCACATAGTTTGTGATCTAGCCTCCCACCAGTAATTGCCTGAGCAAGAGAAAGAGAGAATAAATGTTATAATTACTTTGTGGATTAATAGTAATAGTGTAGATTATCATTATTATTACTGGTATTATTATTACCATCATTGTTTTATATATAATTCATCACAGAACAGATAGAAAATAAAACTTGATAAAACTAAAACTGTGTTGATTGGCCTATGGACACCAAGCATATGTCATAAATCCAATTTGCTATTTAAAAAAAAGAAGAAAAAAAAGACAAAACCATCTAATATATTAATTCAATAATTTTTATTTTCATTTATCTTAAAACTCAAATATAGAGGAATTCAAATTTTTACAGTTGCATACAATATTTTTGCTGGAAACCTTGTAAAATCAATTCCTCGGGATTAGGTGAAAGCCCTGAATTATCTGACTTTGAATTTTGAGAAGGGCTTACTACTGATTGGCATTATTGGGTGTGACATTAAGCGTCAGATCGTGCTAGTCTCTTTCTTACCCCATCCGATATTTGTGACCTATTTCTTCGCGCCGGCCGTTTTTAGCTAGAGCCGTTTAAAGATAAAAAAATTAATTTTCATCGAATCTTTGATTATAGTTCTTTCCAAACAATCAACTCTTTATCTTTCATAAAATAAATATGTTATTAGTGAAATTAATATGATTAATGATAAATTATGCACTTTTCTGAACCCATGGTTCATCTACATTAATTACGGAAAACCAAATTTTCGACAACTTTGAAGTCAATTTAAAGATATAAGTTCGATTCCGAGGTATCAATAGAAAGCTAAGATCCTCCCCTTTCTTATCAAAAAGCCACGTGGATCCTGCATTGACATATCTGGTCACAGGAATGACACGGATGAGTGGAGAGTTGATCAGATTGATGTATTTCAATTGCTTCGGTCCTTACATGTGGCCGAATCTTTGAAAAGGAGCAAGGCCACTCTTTGTTATAGTAATCCTATTGGATGATGTATGGTTGGACAGCTCTAAAAAATACCTTTAAATTCATGTATATAATATTTGGAGCACCTTTGTGTGGAAACAGAGGGAGGAGCCAAAAATAAGCTTAATCTTAGAAAATTGACTTGGTTGAAAACGATGCAAATAAATTTGTCAAGGATAATGAAGTGCAATATAACTTGGCTTTTATTAAAGTTATATTTTTGATTTTCTTATCACGTGTTTGATATTATCTCATGGTAGGTGTATGTAAAATTTGATGCAAATTGATGAAATAGAAGCAACAGTTGTTTTTTCTGCATTTAGTTATCCATCCATCCTCAAAATCAAAACCGGTGAAAATGGTTCTACAACTTTGATTGCCATTTTCTCAAAACTGGCTTTTTGTCCCATCTCTTTTAAATTTCCCATATCTTCGTAATGAAATTTGAGGTTCCAGTAAAACGTGTTATGTTCGTTCGATCTCACAATTAATTGGGAAAGGACCAGAACATAAAGAAGGTTAATATATTTGTCTGTATTTATCTTAGGTTCATATGGTTTTCGATGGAAAAATTCTTTACATTAGATTGCGGAGTTTGAGTTTGAGAGAAATGTAATTCGCTTCATTGTGGCTCTTCTTACAATAGATAGTTGATGGGCAACATTTCAAGACCCTGATTTCCATCACAATCCTCTAGTTCCCCTCGTCAGAGGAATCCACCCTGATGTTACAGATTTAATGTTCCTGTGAATTTTTTTTAAGTAGATTTAAAAAGTCACTGAATTGTTAAAGGTTTACGTTCGTACACTGTATGGACATACTCCAGCTTAGTCTGCTTAGTCCCATTCTTGAAGAACTAAATAAACAGCTGTTGGTATCTGCTAGCTGCCTCTTTAACTTTGATCCTCGTGCGAAAGATAGCAGTGGCGAGAGGATTTTACATACGGTTGAGTTGGTGCACATCTTGAAGGCATCAGATCGAATCCTTTTTTACATTCTGGACGCTCTTGTTTGTGGGGACGATTTTTCTTGAATATTATTTGCTAATATTTTATAAAGCTTTACATTGTTCTTATTGTCTACTCGGGATGTTTTCTTTAAAGTTAACTCTTTTGCATTGCCTTCAACAACAAACCTCTTGGGTTTGTCTGTATAGTTGGGCTAAAGAAATGCCATTTTGATCTTGATTTGAAAGTTGGGCCAAGTAATATCGACTTGATCTTGGTTTGAAAGCTAGCCCAAAGAAATATCAATTTGATCTTGATTTAAAAGTTGGGCCAAAGGATATCAACTTCATCCTGATTTAAAAGTTGAGCCAAAGGATATCAACTTCATCCTGATTTAAAAGTTGGGCCAAAGGATATCAACTTCATCCTGATTTAAAAGTTGGGCCAAAGGATATCAACTTCATCCTGATTTGAAAGTTGGGCCAAAGAAAAATCAACTTGATCTTCATTTGAAAGTTGGTCCAAAGGAATGTCATCTTGGTCTTGATTTGAAAGTTAGGCCAAAGGAATGTAATCGTGATCTTGATTTGAAAGATGAGCCAAAATTAGTTTGGCTTCAATTGGTAACCAAGGTCAATGGAACAGCATCATATTCCCTAAAATTCTTGCTGACCCATTTGAAAAGTAGTAGAGAAATAGGAATTTGGTCTGACGGTTGGCTTCAAGATGACCTAAAGTAAAGGCAATCTCCTCTTTTTCCGTTGACTGGTTTTCGGAGTTCAGCCAAAAGGATATCGTCGTGATTGCTTGAATCGTCAGAACTCATCATATCAATATTTTGCGGTCTATACGAAAGAAAATTAAACCTGTTTTGAGAGTGCTAAACTAATGTCATAAAAGACGGTGCAGGCACAGCAGATGTACAAAAAAGATAGCATTAGCCTGTACACAGATGAAACGGCTATAAAATAGCAGGCAAGCCAGTGAGATCAGAAGGAAAATAAAGGCCTCTCTGTTCAAAAGCCTTGTCTTATCAGTCTTACCATGTGGATGTCAAACCTGGAAACTGACAAAGGGAGAGAGAAGAGAAACTTGAAACCTTCCAAACCAAGAGCTTGAGGAGGATATTGAAGATTAGATGGCAGAGGCGGAAAAGACCAGTGAGGAGGTGGGAAGACGGGGCTAGCAGTGGATTAGGCATCTGCTGAGGAAGGATAAAAGCGATGATTGTGTTGTGGCTCTCGGATGGACCCCCAAGGGACGAAGGAAAAGACTCCCCAAGACAAAATGGAGATGAATAGTAGAGGTGGAGCGGAACAGAGCAGGTTGGAGCATGTGGAACGCTGCCAACAGAACGAAGTGGAGGGCTGATGTCCGAGCCTTGTGTGCCTCCTGGCACAAAGTGATTTAAGGTTAATGGTGGATGTGAGAGTGATTTTAATGGCCACTTTCAGGTGGTTTATACTGTCCCTCTAGGAAAATAGCAGTATTAGAGTAAAAGAATGTCTTTTCGAAACCGCGTATGTACATTAATCGATTGTACTACGCATTCCGGTTGTCCACAAATCGTATGTGAGGTGATGAAGAAAGAAATTGCCAAAAATCCGATATTTTTTAATTTTGACGAAATATGCGGTAAAGTCATGCGGAAGGCAAAATTATACCACTGCATATATGCAGATGATATGCGGATGCGGTGGCATTTTCCTGGAGGGAAAGTTTATAGGCCATTGAGGAATGATTTGGCCTGACGTGTGAATACGGTATGTCAAGAAATTTACGACCATCTTCATTAGTGGAACCGTTAGATAAAAGGAATGAGGACAACGAGTATATATAAATGCATGGGCACAAAATACACCTTAAAGATGTTCAATAATGACATGCTAAGCATACAATTCGTTTACAGAAATCAAGTTACGCCTCTTAGTATGACTTAAAAGTTACATGTATTAAAAAGCCTGAAAATAAATCGTGCAAAGGGGTATAACTGCACATAGGTCTGTTAGTGTAAATAGTTTAAGACAAGATTTGAGATACGCCTATTTGGATTTTTCTTACTAGCTCTGTGCCTAATTTAGCTAAAGCAATGGCGATTGGATAAAAAGCTAGAGCAATGGCGATTGGATAAAAAGATAGATCATGTTCCCTGCTTTTAGGCACATATGCTAACTCAATACCCCTCAAAATCGAGTTACGCCCGTTTGTGAGGCCCCAAAAAAAAGATACGCCCCTTCGTCAGATGAACGATGAATTAGTCATATGTGGACATTTCGAAAAGCAGTTCGTGCAAATAAAAATAGCATGTGTGCTAACATGACTCATGAGGTGTTGTTGCACAGGGAAATGATTTGAATCGCGAGAGCAAATTTTAATTGAAAGTGTATGGCCTATTTAAGGATAAAAAAATTACTCGGATCAAATGAATGATCTAATTGATCACAACTATCTGAATTTAAGGCCTATCATATTTGTACAGAACAATGATGTATAAATATAAGAAAGGGTACATTAAGAATCCTAGAGCAACAACACTTGCAATGGTTCTCACTAAATTTACTGAAATTCAATAATACTCAGTAATTTAATTATCACTATTTCAAAGATGGTATTTTTGATCCAAAGAACATTTACAAACTTCAGAATTCTTTAACTTAATTTGTATTACCTGAATACCATAATCTCCATATTGTAGTTTGTTATGTACTAGTTCTGGTCCTCTCATTTGATGTAGGTCTTTCATCATTTTTGCTGGTTTTATACCTGGATCAAGAGGTGGTACCTTGTCTGTAATCTTAAGTCGCCGTCGCTCTGGCATTTTGACATCTGTATAAGGCAGAAAATACTTTACTTCCCTTTTTATACCAGATGATACCAAAAATGAAAGATCAGTCTCATATTTTTTTAAAGAATGCATCAAATTTTATAACAAATAGTACAACAAGTCTACCCTACTGTCAAAAATATTGGTAAACATCTACTATTTAGATTAAGGAAGAGCAGGTTAAAGGTAGCCTATTGGATTTGCTATGGGGGGCTCTTCTCCATCTAAACCCAGTGAATAAATAGTGGCTAATGAGAAAAAGTTGTGAGGAATCTATATCGAATCTGTAGCAATGGTATTGATACTCACGATATCATAGTGCTTATTTCTTCCAGGACATGGGACAGAGAGAAGAGTTCACCATTCCTGTCGGTCTTGTGCCTTCTCCATCAGGTTGACATTTGGAATGCTGCCTATTTTCTAGTCTTTGATGATGGTGTTTTTTAATGTTATTATTGGTCTCCCCCTTCTTCTTGATGTCCATTCCCAAACTTGTATTAGTAGTCAAGATCTCTCCATTCTTAGAGCTATCCCCCCTTCGAAGTATCAAAGTAACTTTCGACCCTCCATGTCTCCCAAATATTTTAATCAACGGTTGGAAAGTGTGGCGCATGTAATGTGCACATATTAAGCACAGGACAATTTATTGGATTCCACAGGACAGTTTATTGTTTCTGATTTTCTAAACAATAAAGCCTTTAAAAACAAATCTGGCTGAGCCATGCACTTAATACTGTTATTTTATGCACATATGCCAAAATTGGTGGGCCTAGGTGCTGTGGTCTTTATTGAAAGTGTCTTTGCATCATCATCGTCAGCGTCGTTTTCGTCATCATCATCATCCTCCTCCTTCTCATCATCCTCATTATTATTTGTTAAAGAATGTTCATGCCAAATGTTGTTAGGAGGTGGAAACAGTATATCACAACAAAGGTAGACTTTTAAATAGTGCAATTTTTGTGCCAAGGCAAAGGCTGGCAATAGGCATTAATAGGGGGGCAGTACATAGGGGTTTCACTGTATTATTATTATTATTACTATTATTATGTACTAGCTCAAACTATTTCATGGCTTTGGCAACCTGCTTTATTGAAATCGAAAATAGAGCATCGTTTCGATGAAATGGAACTTCCCCCACCCACACCATCATTACCCTAGAAAGAAACCTCTTTTTCCTTGGATAACTGCCCTCCCATAGTTAATTTGAAGTCGGATATATTCAAAGTTTTCACCCATTCCCAAGGAACGCAAATTAAGAGGATTCCACTGCATTGTCCTTCTTACATACTTGAAGGTCAAAATCTTAGAAAATAAGAATAGGGTTGTTGAAAGTTCATTTGGATTACACGTTGACGCACACACACACACACACACACACACACACACACACACACACACACACACACACACACATATATATATATATATAAAATGAAG
>JASKDV010055279.1:0-15670 GCA_032466395.1 Aegires albopunctatus | reverse complement strand
AAAAATAATAACAAAAACAGCCCCCCCCCCCCCCCAAATCTCTTCTCTTCGTCAATTTGTGCATCTCCCCAACCTAAATAATTATGTCATTATCTAAAGAAGAACACCTTCCAAAAAGCAAGGTATTACATTCTCTAATTATTCTTTATTTCCTTGTACACACGCAAAAGCCTCTCTGGCTTTGAATGTCACCTGTTTTCCAATACCCAACCATTCTTCCCTCAACACCCCTCTTAAAAATAATAATAATAATAATAATAATAATAATAATAATAATAATAATAATAATAATAATAATAAAAACACTAAAAAAAAAACAACACAAAAAAACAAAAACACAACAAAACAATGAAGAAAACAAATGAAAACAAAAACTACTTCTTAAAAAGTAAAATGTACCCTTATCTTTAAGACTGGTAAAGTGATAGCACTACCAAATAACAACAAACAAAATCACAATATAATTCACCAAAAAGACGATTCAGTACATTTCTGAGGATTGAGTCAGACAGAGAAAGTCAATTGATGCTCGTGAAACACTAAAGCTTACTCATCCTCGATGAACCTAACATTGGATAAGTGAGCCTTCACACTGCCAATGTCAAGTCCACTTGTCATAAAGCATGTGAATTATATAGAGCCACTTATTCTTATCTGTTTGAGTCTAAGGCTCTTCGCCCACTACGCATTACTCAGCGAAACAGTATCGTTTGGGAGATACGATTTGCCTTGTTTTCGACTCAGACATTCGCGATGTCTTATTTTGGTTTTTGTTCGATCCTTGTATCGTCTGCACCCTTCGTGTGCCATACATCGCTCGACCCAACTGAAAAGTAATGAGGCAACACTAGAACCACTACACATTACAGTCGGTTAACAAATATTACGCAATTCTAGTCTCCACAAGACAAGAGAGGAGGCAGTGAGCAGTAAAAAAAGGGGGGGGGGGGGATGTACGAATATGTACGTTGAAGGGCCTGAGAGATACGCACTAGAGACCATAGTGGGCGAGGGTACTAAGCTCAAGACTTTGAAAATTTAATCCTGGGTTCTTTGAATAATAATCACAAAGAGAGATTAGCACTGGCAGCCATCAAGTATTCATCCAAACGTCATTCACAAATAGTCAAAGGCAAACCATAACAATGAAAATATAGCAGAACTTATTCAAATTATGTCTTTCCCTATGCCCCCAAAACATTCCCAGTGCCACCATTTAATTGAGCTCATGAGTTTCATATCTGGGAGAAATTGATTATATACATGTATGATTACTTTTCTACATTTTACTGTATGATGTCAATTTCAAAAGAATGTACAATGCTAAGTCTTAAAGTACAAGTAATTTATCCATCTTACACTATGTCATAATAAAACGGTTGCTAAATGGATAAGCCATTGGACTCACACGTGGGACATCATGAGTTTGAATCTCAATGATATGCAATGGAGGCACCTTGGTTAATCCTTGGACAAGGTTATTTATAGGAATTGCCTATGTAAGAGCTGTCCCTTCCAGCATGTATTAATGGAGTTTCAATTTTTTTTCTCTCCATAATCTCATTGTTTAAAGTCAATACTAGTTTCAAATGCATGGAAAATTTCAGAAGTTCATGGTGAAAATACTATTTGATGTAAGAATAAATGTACAGTGTTTTGTGGACGGACAAGACATCAATTAATCATTTTGTGAGATTAAAATGTATCTGCTTGACAGAGTCAGAGACATTAATTCCATGGTCTTTACATTAACATGCAATTTATTATTCAAATATACGAATATTGCAGCATAGAAATAAGAAATTATATTAACTTTTCATTCATCCAGCAAAATATTATTTAGGTGTTGAAGTCGTTGGATTTTATGTTTTGATTTAAATACAATTTAAAATTCTTGTTAAAACATCTGTAATGATACAGAGCATAATATAATAATGTAACTGAAGAGTTGAGATGAAAAAAGCAGGTAAATATTCTCATTTTCATATATGCAAAGCTTTACTGTTTATGCATTGTGTGTAGGCACTTTATGAGAGAACCTCATATAATAAATATATTGATAATATTCCACTTAATATCAATAAATGGTACATTCTGCGATTTCTATTTCAACAATCATGTGTTACTTGGTATGCCCATTACAAAATAGAATCATCATAATCATCTTCATAAAGTGCCCTTCTTGATGGCACTGATACCCATCCACATTTCTTTATCTTCATTATATCAAATATACTGTAACAAATTCTTCCTTCCTAAATCAAATCATTTGACCTACCGGTATATGTATCTTTTATTTTCATCTGTGACTTTCAAAGTTTCTTTGTTACCACTATCACAGTTTTCAATTTGTTCCATTGACAAATATTTTGGTTGTTTGAATGACTCTAGTAACATATAAACGTATACTACATCCCATCTCAACCCATCTACTTGACTCTTAAACAAACCAATAATTATGATGCAGTGTGCCTATCATGTACCATGGAATATGAGGAATGGAGCAACATGGACGGATTTCCCAACAACAACATTATCAAATCTATAACAATGCATTTATTATTTTAATACATAATAATAAATAAATTCTTTAAATTTAAAGGAATTATTTAACGTCCTTTCAATAGCTCTTGTGATTTAATCAAAGTTCTATTGAATCAAAAAGAACAATATTTATGTGTATTAGATCTAAGTAGTAATGTGCGACTTGTTAATGATAATTGTATATAGAGATGAGAAAGGTAATTTGAAAAAAACTACATATATGTATATATATAAAATGGAATGCTATGACTCAAATCAACTCGTAACACATTTAAAAAAAAAGATAATCATAATAACAATATGATAGTGATGGGAAATGAAAATGTAATGCAGATTAACTTTTACTTAGTGACTAAGATATCACTTCATTTCAAGAATTCTTATTCATTGCTCTCTTAACATTTGTAATTCATGAAAGGCCCAGAGACAAAATTTAAGCATTGATTTGACTGATTGGTGTCATCAAAGCCAAGGAGTAAAAATTGAATTGATATGGCTAAATGTCAACCAAGATTTAAAAAAAAAAAA
The DNA here is from genome assembly GCA_032466395.1 of Aegires albopunctatus. Classification (NCBI taxonomy): domain Eukaryota; kingdom Metazoa; phylum Mollusca; class Gastropoda; order Nudibranchia; family Aegiretidae; genus Aegires; species Aegires albopunctatus. The sequence goes on along the minus strand of JASKDV010055279.1, from coordinate 12,598 downwards.
AAGAAATCTTTACATCATATTGTTTTATGTATCTATATATTTTGACTTAGTGTGCCAAGGAAAAAAAAAGGTGAAATCTTGTTGCAAATATTTGTGTGTGCTGTATTAAAGCTTTGAAAGCTGGCTTTGTTTCAATGACCTGACATACCTAACAAATATGTTCTTTAGACGAATAGGCTTTTTATACAATGAAATTAGATCATGTCTTGGTTTAAAAGCAATTTCATTAGAATGAGGTCCGTTCATTCATTTATTGTTTGGTTATTTGCCAGCGCTAACCATGACCAATCATATCAGGGTTTAAAATGCTGTACATGCAAGATAAGATAGATCTTCTTTAAAGACCATCATGCCTTTGCTAGGCAAAAGTATGAGATCAGACACTAAAAACAGGAAGGAAAGAAGGAGAAAATCCCTTGAGAGCTGAGGTGTTTCACAGGGCAACATATACTAAATGCAAAATTATCAATCAAGATTTCTCTTCTACTCTGTATTAGTAATAGTAAAACAATCAATCATCTTGCTGGGGTTTTTTAATATGACTTTTGCAGTGCAGATCCTATTTCGTACAAATCAATAATTTGATATTGCTGTTGCATTGATATCTAATATGCCTTCAATTATAAAAATACATAAAATTATGAAACATTTTCTCTTATCATTCCACTGAGTAACAGTGAGTAAAAAATTGAGTATCAGTATGATATCTCATGAAAAAATGAGCATATGTCAATTTTAAATCAATAACTAATGGAAAGTGTTGCCAAAAACGGGTCTAAAGTTTTTATGTATTTAAAATGAACTTGTGATGAATGCATTTTTAAAACACGTTTGTTCAATTTAAACTGCTGGGTGTATTTGGCTGATATTCTAAATATAATGAAATTGAGAGTGAGTAGGTATGTATAATCATTATCAAGAGCACATCTCTTAAAATAATGGCACAATTCGTAGTTGTTGGCTGGATGCTGATGTTTAAATATGAATGCCCTGTAGCAGCTTTGATATTAAATGAAGTAGTATAAGGCACATATGATTTTCTTAACCATCATGTTTTATATTCTATGAATAAAACTAACTTTGGCACATTTCAAGATCTTGCAACTTTATCAAAGTCACATTATGTAGGTGATGAATTATTACTTCCTAACAATCTCTTAAACGGCTCAGAACACTTGGTTCATGAAATTTGGTCTCAATGGCCTTAATAAATGAGCTATCTAAATGCAAATTGCTAGTGGAAAGAAGAAGTGACAGCTAAGTTGGTATTCAATGTCATAGGTGAAATTATCGGTTTTCTGTAATGTTCTATTGTTGATACTCTACTTTGTGGTTTACTCTATACTGAGATTATTTATCAATCTTGTAACAACATATATTGAGAAATTTTTTCCTCTAATTCATTTCCCTTAAAAATACTTTATTGCTTAGTATCAGTTTATATATATATATATCCACAGAAGAAACAAAACTAAAAATGAATGAAATATGGATCAGGGAAGTGAGATTGGTCAAAAATAAGTCCAAAGAGAGTAATGAAGAAAATTTAATCATTAATGGTAAATAAATAAGAAATCAGCCTTTGAGACACAGAGCATATATGAGAATGGTTTATGTTGAGATGATTGATTCAAATTCTATGAAAATCCATTTTGTTAAAAATTATGAGGTAATCATACTGATGAAGATAAATGCATATATTACGCGAGAGAGAGAGATGGGGAGAGCGAGAGAGAGAGAGAGAGAGAGAGAGAGAGAGAGAGAGAGAGAGAGAGAGAGAGAGAGCGATAGATCTACCATCGTTGAACAAAAACATTGTTTGAAATAAAATGTTTTTAAAATAAAAATCAAATATCTCCCCACCGATAAAAATAAATAAATCCACCATCACCAATAAACTAAAGGTGGGGGTGAGAAGGTGGATGGGGAAAAAGGGGGGGGGGGGATCATGGTGGCTGGTTCCTTTTTCAGCTGTGACCTCAAGTGTAAGTGTCATCACATTCATGGAAAATTTCCCTGGTTGGCATATCTTTTGATGTAGGGAAAGTGTTGCTCATACACAAAGAAACATGTAAACACACACTTACTCATTCTATTACTTGTACACATTTATGACAATAAATTCCCTTGTTCCCCTTCAAACCTATTGCAATCTCTTAATGATTTCAATAGTACCAGCAATGTCGACTTAAGTGGGTTTTCCTCTAACCTCTGGACCAGAAAGAAGAGAGCAAAAGCAGAAACCGAAAATGAAAATAAAAAATGTTTAAAGAAAACCCTTAAAATCTTCCTCAAAGATTTTCTAAGTGAGTTTTGCAAAAATCAAATTAAAAAAATTTTAAAGATGTAAATTTACCTTCACACTTCTACAATCATAACATGGACGAATAGGACGGATTTATAATATAAATATTAGATGAATGACTAAAATCATATGTTGAATAAATAAATCAAAACAAGATAATGAACAAGAACAGACATTTTGAAAACATTGTGATTGTATGCATACCCTGACTTATATGAAGGCAGAATATCCTTTAAGATAAGAAGAAAACAAATTTTTGATGCTTCTTAAAAGTTAAAAACCAAAATCAGCTAACCACAAAAGAAAGGCCTGCCAATATAGCATTCCGTACTTCCTTGCTTCTTCTGAGGTCATTTCAATTGATAATTTACCTAACAAAATATCCAACCTGTAGCAAGCAAGGCATTAACCCAAGAAAATCTCATGATGTCGTGGAAGTAGCATTGCCCAGGCGCAAATGTGTCTTTGCTTCAAAGGAGAAAAATCTAAGTCATGAGGAGTAATGAACCAAAACAGTGAAAAAAAAATCACTTTATCAATGAATAACAAATACTTAGGAAAAGCTCTGATGTTTTAATCTGTTATCTGATTGGCTGAAATCTAACCATATCTTCAAATCAAAACTACATCCTTCAATCACAAGGGATAAATGAAAATTTCCATTAACAAAGCATAGGTCTCTTGCTATAATATAATGTTGGGCTGCCTTCCTTCTGCCTGTCTCTTGTCATGGACATGCCAAGGGGATAATTTCAACACCTGCACACTTTTCAGTCTAACCAGAACATGCCATAATATCACTGCCAGCACTTTTCTGGGGTTAAGGCAAAACAAGTTTAGATGAAATATTCCTAACAACAAAGTACCCCTAATCCTCCATCATTTGGAAAAGAGCAGAAGAAATCATTAAAACTGCAAAAACATGAAGATGTGGGCAAGAAGGCATATATATACTAAAGCAGAAGATATCAATCAAGAGCCTTTGCAAGAGGGACATAACACGCTTTTTTTCGAATTGACAAAAACTAGAACAGCAAGGATAAAACGAAATAAAGAACACCAAAGGCTAATCACTTATTGAAGGAGATGAGAACGATGGGTGGAATGTGGAATACTGCATTAACATCTCTCAAAAGCAGAAATATAATGCATTTTGCCTGCAAACGACAGTACCAATGGGAGAAGAAGCCCCCACTCAATCCTTGGTCGCCTCTTACAACATGCAAGTGAGTGTATTCTTCCCTCTCAGTTGAGGACCCATAACTGATACGGAAGTTAGAGATCATTCAACACAATTTGAAGATAATGGGCATGAAACCAGCCTGTTTTATAATTTACTTATATAACAATTTATATTTACATCTCTGCAAATAATCCTGTTTTCTTCAATAATGCAAATCAGCAGACCTGATGAAATAATAAATGCTATGTTAATAAGATGGAACAAAAGAATAATATTGTAACAACACTATCACAGTTGCGCTGAGATCTATTTAGTGAATCCACTATTAAATATAAAGCTATCTTTATGTTTTTCCTATAATTTCATAAAATTTAAAGACACTAAGCTAGAACTAACTGTCCCACTAGTGACAGCTGCATAATAGTTTGAAACTAGCTATGAGAATAGGCATGAACATTTCTGATGAGGGGATGATGCGGAATAACTAGATAGTATGATGTATAGAGTATCTCAAGTCAGTTACTGTTACTGATAGAACAATTGGTACCTAAACAAGACAAACTTGACATCTCATCCAAGATATAATATACAGTAAGCCACTTTGACAATGCACATCAGAGAAACTTACATATGTTCATAAAAAAAAATTCTTACCATAGCATATTATCATATAGATCTAAGTGGAAAGAAATATGACATGGTGGTTATCCCTGAAGAGCCAGATTCACATTTTATAGACCTCTCCTTACATCATCATTAAAACTGCAGCATATCTGGTCACTAATATTATATTGATAATAAGCCAAAGTCTTAATAATGACTGCAGGATTGATGGAAACAATTGAAGGATTTTGGCTTTTTATACCACATAGCAATCCTACTGTGACTCATGGACTATTGAATTAAGGGTATTTAATATTATGATCAGTTGAAGGCAAAAATATTGAGAATAGTGAGATGATATTGAAGGAGTGTTGTGGTTTGACGGTTTGGGACTTGTTACAAGAGAAAGAATTCATTTTAGTGAGACATTATCAATAAAAAGATGAAAGACAAGAAAGGACATAGAATGGAACAAAATTTAATTTGTACTTATGAAAATTCTCTTTGCCTTTCAAACTCACAATATGGACAAGTAAACTGGTAAATAAGGTAATAACTTTGATAAAGGAGTATATTCTTCATTCAGCATCAATTATACAGCGCAACTGTCTCATATCATAATGAATCACTCTTTGACGCCTCTAATGACATGAAATTATGAGCAATAATAATAATAGATAATTCAAATACATTTTATATGACTATGACTAAAATTTTCATGGACCTGGATGTAATATATACCATCAGATATAAGTTTTACTTCAAAATGCATTTTTATACTCACCAAGGGAGGTAATTGACCCAATAAAATTAAGGAAAGGATAAAGCCCATGTCTACATCATTTCAATAATCTAGAACTCTAGATTAATAATTAATCATTTATGTTTTGAATTTGTCAAATACGTCCAACTAAAACATTTCAAGTGGTTATTTTCTTGATGGGCATAAGATGAATGTCCAGCCGGATCTGAAAAGTGTGTTTTCTTTCCTCTGTAATAATATCTGAAGGATTTAGGCCTTTGTAACCCTTCTCCTCCTCAATCAAGAAGTTGATATCAAATGATAATAATCGAGAGGAGCCAGAAATTGGTAGGAATATTATGGTTTAAAAAATTGCACTTAACACTGATATTGTTATCAGCTTGCAAAATGGTATTAAGGCTAATCGAGGATGTGTGGAACATGTCTCTTCAACAAAAGCAAATAAAAACGTTCAAATCTTCAAAACATGGCTTTTGTCAATTCTACTATTTAAATGTGAAATTGTTTCAGTTATTGAGGTTGTCTGCCTTCAAATTTCAAACATTCCAGTGACTTATTTCGTTTAAATTGGGGAAATCTTTCTTTTTTGATATGAATTGATTTTTGCAATTAGATCAGAAAAGGTTATCTTATAAATTATGCTTTATTTCTGAAGCCATTAATTCTTACATTTTAAAAGCTTTATTGTTGTTTAAAATTGTCATTTGAAAAGAGTTCATAGTTAAATGCTTATTCATTTTATATAAGTTCTTTATTTTGAGACACTCTGTAGTCTACATTCACATGATAAACTCAATACTCTAATGAGCCAATATATTGGCTTCTAGCAATGGTGATTTTGTACAATAAGCCAATTCATCGGCTTTGCATAGTAAGCATCCATATAGTCTTGATATGTTGCAGTTTCTACTTTTTACATAGTTTACTTACTATAAACGTCTGGTAGAGTAGAAATATTAATTGCTGCAACTATTTGGTCAAGGTATAGACCAAAAATAGAGAAGTTTTGAGATTTGTAAAAAATATAATGGTATAAAGTAGGAAAAAAATGTGGTAGTCTGAGAGTTGAGTAAAAACATATTTTATTTATATATATATATATTTAAGACCCAACTTTGTAGCGAGAGCAAGTTGCATGGCAGATTCAAGAAAGTTGCCAATTTCGTATTGGATTTTTAAAAGTTGAATGAAGGAAGGAAAAGTTGTGAAAAAAAGATAAATAAGTCAACAAGACATAATTGTGAGACTATTTTCTGTGATAGATATTCATAATTCACTGTGACTGTATGCATCATAGATATTCATAATTCACTGTGACTGTATGCATCATAGATATTCATAATTCACTGTGACTGTATGCATCCCATACTTTTTAATCGTTTTAAGTTAAATTAGTTGAACTTTGCAGTTCTGATAAGCCATCTCAGATAAATCTTCATTGTCCAATTTCATTTCTTGTCACAATCAAATGATCCCAAAGTTTTGTTTGTTTCTTTTTAACATGATGTAGTATTGTTATTTCATGGTCTTGAGTCTTTCATTCAAATATTTCAAGACAACTTTGGCAGTTAAAAAAACTGTTTCATTTCTTAAGAGTTCCCTAGAATTTACTCTTGACTTTGTGTTTCTTTCTTTTATAATACAATGATTTATGTTGTAAAATCATTATGACTGTTTCAAGTTTTATGATCAAATAATTCAATCATAATAATGTTTTTTTTACTTGCCATACTTTTAAAGATCTTTCTTATTATTTCCCTTTTTTCTCCACAAAATTGGCAAGGGGCTATGCAATTGGGCCTTACCTTAAAACTGGGTCTAACATAGCAATGAGTTTAAATTGTGACATTCCCTCGTTTTCTGTCGAGCAAATGATGCCATGTTAAACTTAAACACAGGACCCACCAAAAAACTTGTTCTTCTCCAATAGGTCATTTCTAAAGAAATAGTCATATTGCATTAATGTAATTCTTTCATGAACATGCACAGTGAAAGACAAAGGAATGGATTAAATGGAGGTTGAATGATAGTAGCCATTTTACTAGAAGCATTATAATTATGGACAGTTTTAAATAAAAAGTTGTAATTGATAGCATAAATGAACATATCATAGTAAGATCTAGTTTCAAAAATGCATAAGCCATCCCAATGGGAAAATGTAAAAACTACTGCATACCAGCAAACAAACTGCATACCAGCCGTAATCAAGTTTATATGCATTGACATGGATTTCTTAGATGGGGCTAACATTATGGTCCATAACTTCCTTTCACATGCATACAATTTTTCCATTTTGGAATACTGATCAATAAATTTACATTGAAAAATATGAAACATAACCATCTCTTAACACACGTTGGTCTATTGTATTTTTGTCATGGGCCATCAAAGAATTTATCCCCGTTCTCATAGTTGCCCCCGTTGTATAAATCCCCTCCTCCCCTCCAAACATCATCGGATGTATCATTGTCCATGGCTGACTTTTTTGGAGAAGCTTCTTTGAATCTCTCATCCTCACCCTCTTCTTGTGGAGCCTGCTCCAAGCTGTCTAAATCAGGCACAAGGGCTTCAATGTTTCGTTTGGATTCCATGTCATTTAAAGAGTATCCCTGACCCATGAGGATGGGCTCTGGACGTAAGCTGGTAGTCAATGCAGATAATCCTGACAAAGGGAAAAAAGCATAAATAGTTATAAGAAAAACTGTTTCCCTGTCTAATACTTATGCTTCATGAAGCTTTTCATCATGTTCTATGAATTCTTAGGGTCCTTATGTGATCTGACTTCTGCAAAAAAACACATGATAATATTTTAATAACTATACAAGGCTTAGAAGCAAAATGAACAAAATAAATAATTTATATAAGAAAAGTTTTCTTTCTTATTAGAACAGTAATATTTCTGATTTAGACAAAAATAAAGCTAGAAAACATGAGTCTTATGATCCCACTTAAAGGTAATGAGAAAGTATTCTGCTTCAAGCTACATACAGAAGTCAGGGTATTTTCAGGATGAGTACCAATTCTAGAAATGGCATCAACTCTAAAATTAATTTCACTGACATCATTACCTGCTTCTGGTTGATCAATGACTGGAATGCCAAGGCCCGAACTATCTTTCATTTTCTTCTTCTTTTTGCCTTTACCCCTAGAACTCAACAGGGTATCAACAGGAACTTGATCCTCCATATTTTCATTTTCATTTGTTTCCATTATCGTCTTTGACACTGGCATTTTAATTGCACGCTCTTTTTTCTCTGAGGAAATTCATTAATTATAAATAGACTTTTACAAAAAAAGTCTTTTGAAATCGTGAAGTGAAAGGCCTTTGAGGGAAAGGCCTTTTTATTGTAAACCCTAATAATGGTTTAATTTCAAATTATTTAGATAATTGAATTAAGCTAACTCATATTTTAAATTTAATTATCATCATTGTAATGAAGAAATATGGGAATGTGCGCGAAACACACTTTTATCACAGAGTGAGAGAAAGTTGCAAGAACAAACCAGATATAGGAAGACATAAAGCTATCCTATGACAAATCAGCTCCTCTGGACTGGAATGTACTAATATGTAAATAACTACATTTGTATTCTACTGGAATTTTTAATTTAAAAATGATATACAGTAGTAGAAGTTTAAAAATCATAAAATTTATTATTCCATCTGCTATCTATTAGTTTCCAATACATGCTTGATTACTACCTTTATATTACTGCAATAATTTCTATAGTAATTCTGAGTGCGGAAGTATATTGGTTTTTCTTTTAATTTTTTTTGGTATGTACTGAACAAAATTATTTTTAAACTGTATTCAAAGCTTCTTAAGTTAATTTTTGCTTTATTTATTGGTATACATGCTTAACCATTGAGCTACATTCACAATCATCATATTTCTCATCCTCGCCATTGTTGTCATTAAAAGGAATTATCTACCAAACACGAATGAATACATCCTTAATTTTAGATTTACCTTTCAAACCATCTACCAATCTAGCTCCTTTGCCTAAACGATCACAGAAGAGGGCAATGTGTTTTTTGACCTTGCTGGTGTCTGTCGGTGTGACCAGTGGTGATGGATTGACAGCCTGGTCCTTTGCTGATTTGGCCATCACTGTACGCAACATGTGGGTAATAGCTGCATCAACAGATTCTTCCCAACCCTACACAAATATTGGGATGAGTCTTAAAAGTTTCAATGAAATTTTATAAAGCATACGCTATGTATGCACATATCAAAATTGCTTTAAAGAAAAATCCTGTTCAGACCCACAAAGACATTGACTGTTGACATGCGCTATATAAAAAGATTAATATCCAAGTTGAATAAAAACTCACAAATTGTTCAATTTTCCCTTGAATAAAGAATAAAGGAAAAATAGTGCGCAATTAATTGTATGACACGTTAACACATTTAATAGCTCCTCTTCATATAATTTTCATAGTACAATATATGATTTCTACCCTCATGATCTTGAAATTAGTGGACTCAATCATTTGATAAATCACCATTATTATAAAGCCCACACTTTTCCTCTGGAATTTTTTTTTCGTACACATAAAACTTAAACAAAGACAATATTTGCTATTGCAAAAAGAGTATTAGACATGGTTAATCTTTCATGGAAACAGAAAAAAATTAAATGAAAAACATATTTGAAATATTCCTTTAATTGATTGATCCTCTTTCCACTTTTAAGCCTGTATTAATGTGGGGTATATCATTAATAGGATCAGTATCTCATGATCTATATATAATACAGATTCATGTCAATATCTCTCTATATTATACACAATATAGTTTCTATGAGGCTTACCTGTTCATCACTCATGTTCACCACAGGAGAGAGGGTTGCTTCAAGAACTTTAGTCTCCTCATCGGTCATGTCCATCCATAATTTGAGAAGTAGATTTAGTAAATAAGTTCCACTGCTGAGATTGTTGGCAGCAACCCTTTCTGCCATGGAATTTTCATCCACTGCATCAGCAAGTGCTAAAATCTAGAGTAAAGATAATATATAATAGAAAACAAGCAAATTCATCTCTGATTAAAATGTTTTGTTTAAAACCCAAGTATTAAAACTTTAATTATTATTTTGTGATACATATATATAATGCACATACTATATCCATACAAAATAAAAAAATTCTGCTAAAAAAGACAGGAGTGAAGCATCTAGGCAAGCTGTTAAAAGGACACCTGCATTTTATTAAGACTCCTCAAGAGCATAGTCTGATTCACTTGACAGACATATGATGAAAAAGCCCATATAAATCATTGGGTTTTTAAATTTCATTTGTTTGAACAGAATTTAACGATCAATTCGTTAAAATTCCCCATAAGAAAACTAAACAATCTTGGTACAAAATGATAGAGGATTAAATCAAGGCATTTGTTTCTTACCAAGATTAAGTCAAGGTATTTGTCTCTTACCTGCCTATAAGTTCCTTCCAGTAAGGTGTCAAGATTATGTAGAGGGGATGGTGTTTTATCCTTAAACCGAGTTAGGAGACGTTTTTGAATGGTGCGGAATTGAGCTGCCCTTTGTGATAACATTTCTTTGCATTTTCCTGCTCCTGTGCGGAACTGCAAAGGAAGAACTTCATTTACTATCGTTTAAGTTAAAGCAGATAATAATAAGAAAGTTAGCAAATTAGGACAACATCTTTGAAAAATATATAGTGAAAATAATTTCTGTTTGATTTTGACAAGCTTTTCCAATTATCTGGAACCATGATAGCAAAGGTTTCTCTAGGGCATTAATACCTTACTTCACTCAACATTTTTTTAAAAGGAAAAATAAATTATGTAAATGTATTATTTGACTCTACATTGCATTCTCGATTTTCTCACCCATAGACACCAGTATGTAAAGATAAATGAGATTCATTCTTCTATTTTATGTCTCCATACTGGGACTCCACAAGGTAGCGTCCTCTCTCCAATGCTGTTCACTCTTTACACAAATGATTATCGCCACCATCATAAATACACACGCATCTTTAAATTTGCTGATGATTCTTTCATCTTAGGTATGTTTAAAAATGACCAAGATGATAGTCAATATTATGACGAAATTCAAAGTTTTACCAAATGGTGCAAAGATAACTTTTTAGAATTAAATGTTAATAGGACTAAAGAATTAGTTGCGGATTTTAGAATAAAGAAATTTGATTTAATACCATTAACAAATTAAATTGGCATTGGTATCTTTAGAATTTTGTAAAGAAATTAAATAAAAACATGTATTTCCTCTATAAATTAAAATCGTTCAATGTAAACAACACCATCCTCAAACTCGTCTGCAACTGTGTAATTCAAAGTGTCGTACGATTTGGAATTGTGTGTTGGGGAGGATCAATTACATCAGGGGATAGAGAAATTTTAGATAGAATAATAAGAAAAGCGAAAAACGCAACATCAAGTGAATTACCATCAATAGATGATCTCTAAAAATGGGAGCTTAAGAATAAAGTTACCAATATAATAAAAGACAAAACACACCCTTTAATTTTAGAATTTAAACCATGTAAAAGAAATTCAAGGATATTACAGCCATCAGCAAGAACAGAAAGATATAGAAGACCATTTGTTCCATCAGCTTCTAAATGTCTTAGATCTATTGACTATAGGGATACTATGGGTCTATTATAGAAATGATCTCTGAATATCTGGATAATGCAGTTATGAGGATGTGCGTGTGTGTGTGTGTGTGTGTGTGTGTGTGCGCGCGCGCGTGTGTGAGAGAAAGAGATAGTGAAGAAACTAATCTTTGTAAAATTTGTACTACCCTCCCCACCATCCTCAACGTCACCATTCTTATCATCATTATTATCATCATCATCACCAACCCGGTTAGTTTTTTTAATTATTATTACTATTATTAGATATATATAAATTATTAATTTGCTATGTAAATTGTCATCACCTTGTGTTGCCATGTAATCCAAGTCAAATTTACTTTTTGGATAATAAAGTTTATCTTATCTTATCTCTTATTCTGCGAAATTACAATATCTTTGTTCTGGCTTTAAAATAAGTACTTACATCAAAATGGTAGTCAAGTAATTCAAAATATTCTTGAAGAGGGAGGGAACCATCAAAGGTCACCTTGAAATCTGAACGTCCAGCTTTTCTGAAGTGAGCATTGAGACGAGATACTAGTTCTCGAAGAGGAAGCCACATTGACTCCAATCGGTCACTTTGAAGACGATATCTTTCTATAGAATAATGAAGATTTGACATTAAGCAGTATGATTCATTTCAAAAACTCATATGGCTGTTGATTTTTTAAAGAGTTTCTTGCTAAATGAAATTTGCTTGAGAGATTAGGAAAATATTTAAAAAAATCAAATGAAAACCTTATGGCCAAAATCCTATGAGGACATACTGATGATAATAATAATTAGCTTGAGGGCAAATAATTGAAAGATAACTTACGAGATGTTTTGGATGCTAACACAGTTACTATTGGACCTCCTGCAAAATACTGAAAACCAAGAGCAGCACCAGGCCCAGAGGCATTCTCCCCAAGAAGATCTTAGAAATAAGTTGTAAAAGGCACAAAGAAAGAATTATTTTGTTCTCATCAAAAGAGGTGATTAAGACCGATTGTTGAATTAATGACAGTGGAGTGTATAAAGCTAAATAAATATATAACTATATATATATAGAGAGAGAGAGAAAGAGAGAGAGAGAGAGAGAGAGAGAGAGAGAGAGAGAGAGAGAGAGAGAGAGAGAGAGAG
>JASKDV010055168.1:0-15671 GCA_032466395.1 Aegires albopunctatus | reverse complement strand
ATGCAACACTATATACTTGTGGGCTGTAATAATGGCAGTATGGCAAAATCAAAAAGGTCACTGACTATTCCTATTCAATGCCTTACAGAGGCCTCCGTCCACTCCTTAATTTTAGCTCCGGACTGAAAGAGTTAACAAAAAGAATATCCCAATTTGCCAGGGGTGCTTTCCCTTTACAGAGGTTAAATATTTAGGGATAATTCTGTTCCCTGAAAATTCATCCCATTTTGCCTGGGTTCCCAATTACAGAGGTCTTAAATGTATACACAAATCTATGCAATACATTTAATATCAAATTTTGAAACTTTTCAACAACCTTTGTCTTTTCTTTTTTTTTTTCCTTATGATATTTTAGATCATTATGAGCACAATATCTGTATTCATCCCTTCTGCATTTTCATGTAGACCCTACAGCTGTGTGCGAGATCATGATACAACTGTAACGTAAGCATAATATCTGTTTCTCTCTTATGTAGTGCTAATATAATGCTGAACAGGACATTAGTGGTGTCAGATAATTTTATTATTTTTTTAATAAATTAATTAAATAATGCATAGTTCATTTAATAGCATACCAGATCTTGATTATAAAACATCAACTCCCATTTATGTTTTTCAGTAAAATTTGTTCCCATTAAATATGTTGCAAAATGATTAAATAGTACAGACCAACATGCATATTGATAAAGACAGGATTATTTCAGCCTTTTACTTTACTTTTTAAACTGAACCCATATTGTTGAACCCATATTTGGCCAAAGCGCAAAAACTTTGATTAGCTGTGCTTCACCGTCACTGAACCCAACATTCTTCTCAGTAGAGAGGTTCCTAAGCAGGACACCCTATATTGGCTAAAAACTGATTTTCAGTGCAGGTCAGATGGGAGCTGTTGTTCCTTGGTGACACATGGGAAGTAGAAGGGCAGCTTCAAACAACCTGTGCACCCCCCCCCTACCCCCACCCCCACCCCCCACACATATTTGTTACAGAGCCTATTGAAACAGCAGGAAATACTGGAGCATTTCTGTAACTGTATGATTAAGCCCTGTCTCTTTCAATTCAATTCAATTCAATAATATTTATTACTTCCCAAAGTTTACCTGTTGAAAAAGATAGTTGATATTAAAAGGTTTATTGTGAATTGATGCTGTCACTTACTTTCTTTCCAGTGAATTTTGTGTGAATGACACAGCAAACAATTATAATGGCCATTATGACCCAGAAAACAAGTATTATACTTGCGAAGAAGGCACATTTTCTTCTGATGGGAAAACTTGCTTCTATAATGGCACTTACAATGAAAGTGAGTTGTAACCTTTACATCATTTAGTAGCCCTACCATTATTTACTATTTGCTTTGCCTAACACTGAAAAACGTTTCATAGTTGAGTCAAAAGATATGGCATGCCTCTTATTGTGTGCCTGAATTAAAAGAAATTAAGTTCTATATTTATTTGTATAACGGAATTGGAAAGACTAAACAAATAGTTTTGATCAGTTTATTGGGCCACTTCTTATGAGTAACTTAAATGGCTGAGCTAATTGCTTTGGCTTGTGAAGTAAAAAATAATGAGCCAATAGGCTACTGAAAAAGTTACATTTATATTTCAATTTTGTTTTCAGATGTGTTTCATGATCTCTATAATAATGAATGACAAATTGTCATTTTAATCTCTTTGAAATATTTCATTTCTGAGACTAATGTATGAATTTTATTTATTTCAAATTTCTGAATTCTGGATGGGATAAAAAAAAATATTTTAATTTCTGAATTATATCCTGCTATTTTGAAAGTCAATTTCAATTTTAAAACTTTTTTTCTTTACAGTTGCTATTTTACTCTTTGGTTCCAAGGATGATACAATAAAAAATCTGTATTTTAGAGATGCCCACAAGATGTTTGGTTATGGGTCTCTGTTTACTGGTCTTGCTGTTTACTTTTTCATGGTCTGCTGGTCAGCTGGAACATCTGTTTCTGCTGGAATCCTTGTCCCAATGCTGTGAGTGAAATTAAGTTTATCTGATTGATTCTATGTATTAGAATCTCTTTCTTCTGCTTTTTTTTATTTTATAGTAAAAATTCATCACCGGGAGCCAGGGAGTTGGTGTGGATTTTAGGGTGCCTGAGATAGTTCTTATAGAGTCATTAAGGAGAAAATGAGATCTAAAAATGATTGCCATAGACATTCTTTCTTCCCTAGCACTGCTAGATTGTGGAATAAATTGAATCCAAATATTAGAAGTAGCGAAAGTGTGGATAACCTTAAACATAAACTACAATATAAAATACTTAAATCTACATATAGATCTAAGCCTCAATGATCTGCTCTAGTGTTGTTGGTTTTTTTGTTGTTGGGTTGTTATTTTTTGCGTATTGGCAGTAATATTCAACCCAGTTGAGTTGTGTCAAGTTTATTTGAAGAAGAAGAAGAAGAAAATCCATTGACTTTTTCAGATTACAGAGGTCCTACTGTATTGATATAAAGTTAAACTTGATGTATGTATTCAAGAAGATAGAAACGTGATATTTGTGCTATTATTGTTGTTGTTTGTTGATATTGTTGTTATTGCTGTATTTGTTGTTATAAATTATAATCCTATCAAATGGTGAATGCCTTATTTTCTTTCTATTCTAGCGTCATTGGTGCTATGTATGGGCGTATCATTGGTCTGGGTATGACGGATATATTTGGTATTTATTTAGGGGATAGCTATTGGAATTGGATAGATCCTGGAGCCTTTGCTCTCATTGGTTCAGCCTCTTTCTTCAGTGGAGTTGCAAGGCTTGCTCCAGCCATTACCGTCATTATGGTTTGTTTTTGGAATTATCACATTAGAAGAAGATTAAATTATTTTTTCATAACAAATGTAATCCTTTTATTTTTGTTGATGTTTTTTTTTCTTTGCTATTATTATAGATCTTATTATTGTAATTTTAGTTGTTGATCTTGGTGAGTTGGGTGGATTTTTCTTTATATTGATTTTTGTTCCTACTTTTACTCTTCTTGTTGTTATTATTATTTATATATTTTTGGGGAATCTTTTAAAGCAGGTGTAGCAACCTCCAATTTGGCAGGCGAAGCAATTTCCTGTGGCACACAGCCGTGTCACTAGTCAATACTAAAATTCAAAATTCGCAAAATGTTCATTGGGTCACTACTTCATTTCTTCAATACAATGATTGATATTTTGTGTTTAAATACAGTATCAGTATTAGCATTGATGTTTGTTGATTTATGCATGTTTAGAGTACCGTTTATGTTAAATGCGGTCAAAAAGAAAAGGAAATGTGATCCTTCCCTATTTCAAGAAATGATGCTTGTTGTAAAAAGTTGGTGTTTCTGACTGACATAAGCACAAATTTAAATGAGCTGAATTTAAAACTACAAGGACACAGTCAAACAGTACTTGATCTTTTCAGCTATCGGAAATCATTTACTGGGCATTTTTGCCTGTGACATCAACACCAAAACATTCAAATATTTTCCGATTGTTAAGAACTATTCAAATCAATTTGAAGTGAATATAGATGAGCTACAGAACTACATTGAAGCACTTAAAGCAGATGAAATCAAGACTTTTACAATCATGAATCCTTATATGCATACTTCTTGACATTCTTGATCTGATAACTACCCATTTTGAACTTTTTATTTGGATGGCTATTGATAAGTTTGAAAAGCAGCAGGTTAAATTTGGTTTTCAGAATTATGGGCGACAATATTTGATGAACTAAGGAAGTCTCTGGAAGTTGTAAAATTAGATAAATCTGCTGCTATTCTGAAGTGTTGGACATCCCTCCCAACACCTTTTATCTGTTCAAAGAAAATTGCTCTTTGATCTTCTTTTGGCTTTCGGTTTAACTAATTTTTGCTAGCACATTTTCTCTCACATGAAAGCAGTGTTGAGACACCACAAAGTTAGAAATGTGCGTAAAACTCAAAGTAACAAAGTACGTTGCTGATGTTGTGCAATTAACTAAGATAAGGGCTAGACTTCCATTAAATGTAAAATCTTTGAAAAACATAAGAAAAAGTACAAAATGCAGATGTCATGAATAAAATTGGAAAACT
This sequence comes from Aegires albopunctatus, assembly GCA_032466395.1. Taxonomy (NCBI): domain Eukaryota; kingdom Metazoa; phylum Mollusca; class Gastropoda; order Nudibranchia; family Aegiretidae; genus Aegires; species Aegires albopunctatus. The sequence goes on along the minus strand of JASKDV010055168.1, from coordinate 11,598 downwards.
CAACAACTCATTAGAAAAGGCTTAGCAGGACTTTTAAAAGAGTATTTCTGTGAATTCTAATAGAGCCATTTTTATTTATCAACAGATGGAACTAACAAATGACCTTAAGGTGCTTCTCCCTGTAATGACTGCTGTCATGGTTGCAAAGTGGGTTGGAGATTTCTTCACCCATCCATTGTTCCATGCGTTGTTGGAATTGAAATGTTTACCATTCCTCAATCAGCTGCCAAATATTAGAATAGACAAACACAAGTATGTTAAAGTACTAACAAGTTTATGGTCATATCACTGTGTTAATTCTCAACGATTCCAGGATTCTCTCCCTTTGTAGAATGTGTTCGAACCTCGCAATATTCAAAATCAAATATCTTTTGACTAAGTGCTACTAGGATGTCATATGACCACTTGTTGTGTTCAAAAATATCTGTAGTTTTGTTTTTAATGAATTTTTAAACTGATTGTTGGGCAGGAGGACTTACAAATATGCAAAAGTAATGGGTTGGATGTTCAGAAAAACAAACAATATTTTCATAAAATCACAATTACTAATAAGGAAAAAAATCCCATTATGAGTTTAGACTCATTGTATCTACATTTAAAGTTACCCACAAGTCTTTTACACATGATGAATCTAAATTCAGCTTAGAATTTCCTCATAAATTTGAAAATTATGGACAGAAACTAAAGCTTCTAAACCAACGAAAAATAAAAGCTAAAATAAGAAAATATTGAAGTTGAAAGTACTTTTCTAGGTAAATAATCCTAATAATCATGGATAAAGGCACACAAACAGTATGTATCTAAAGTGATTTGGATTACTTTGAAGAATTCGTTGGGTAAAAAAATAAATATTAAAATGTTTGCATTAATTGTTTTAAAATCAGTAATGAATTAGCAATTCTATATGATTTTAACAAGCTTTATTTCTTATTTCTTGTTGATAATTTGTTTAGATAATGATAATGTAAACGATAGGCCATTTGTATACAATTTAGGTTCAAACTCCATCATATGAAGCTATCAATAAAAGTTAAAGCTATCTCATAACATTGTTATTAGAAATTCACTATATCGGACAGAAAGGACCATATATTTATCATTATTTTACTAATCATGTTGATGAAAATTCACTGTTGGGGCAAAGTTATTATCACTTACTCATAAAATCACCACAAAAACTCCAAACAATGCTAAACAAGGTTTATATTAGGACATAGCATACAGGGAATTTTCATGGATCACCAGAGATCCAAAATCCTTGTTTGGAATCGTTGAGAGTTAAGACTGAATACACCTATTTCATTCATCGCAATTTTCATATTAGAAAAATTTCAATTTTTAAAATTTCTATTTCTATTAATAATAGGGTTTGCTTTTATGTAAGATATTTTGTACTTATCCATAATGAATAAATCAATTTTTTTCCATCTATCTGATTTCTAATTTATACTTTTTGTTTATTTATGTATTCATTCACTTATCGATTTTATCTTATTTTTGTTGATTTATTTGCAGCGTTAAATTAGAACTTTTTGCAACCAGAGACATCATGACCTTTCCAGTCGTGACAGTAGACTTAGTTGAAAGCATTCCAAAATTAGCACAGATTTTGCTAGATTACCCTCATAATGGATTTCCTGTTGTAGTTCAAAATAGTTCTGGCAAAAATGTCTTCTATGGATTGATTACCAGGTGATTTATTATCTTCTTTTTTTTTAAATCTATTTATTTATACTAGTTTGAACCTCACTTTGTTTATCATATTACAAATGTAAACATTCTTATGACCAGAAAAGAGTTTATTCCAAGATGGTATCTATTTCTTTGTAAAATTCAAATAGCCTAATAAAATCTGATTAAAATTTTGCTTACTTTTTCTTAGTTTACTAGATATTTTGTTTTTAACTCATTCAGTGCTGAACCCAATTTCAGTGAACACCCTCTATATATACTGAGTAATGTTCATATAGTGAGAAGAGGTTGTCTGTATCCAGAAAAAGTAATCATATGATAACAAAATTCCCAATATCAATGACAAGAGAAAGAAAGAACAAGCCTACCCAGAATGTTTCTTGGTAAATTTACCTTTTTGGATTGGACAAAAATGTCTATTTTTAGTTAAAGCAAAGTCAACTCAAATGCGAGAATACTCGTCAGTAGTACGTGGGTGGGGCTTATGGCCAGCGAGAAAACTCGTCAATAGCACTGAATGAGTTAATCATACAACTCTTTGTCAATTTTTTTTAAATTTACATAAAAGTAAATATAGCAATGCATTAAGAGAGAGGAGTTAATAAATTTACATAAAAGTAAATATAGCAATGCATTAAGAGAGAGGAGTTAATTTCTTTTTTTTACAAAAATTGTTTTATCTGTCAATTAAACTTTGAATATATTCATTTAGCTATTTCTTTCATGCTTATTTTTTGTCTTAAAATATTATTAGATCAGAGCTCCAAGTACTACTTGAAAACAAAGATATAATGCATGAAGGGAAAATTGAACCAATGAATGACATGAATGTGGAAATTGCTCATGTTGAGTATGGCAAGGTCAGTGAAAGAAACATTTGATTGTGATTGAACATTATATAAATAATTTAATGTAAGATGTAATTTTAGATGTAACATTTTTAGAACTAGCAGAAGAAGAGTGTTAATGGCCACCAACCTGACACTTAATAAATTCAAGATATTCTCATATGTCTAATGTGTCCTTTTGTTAAGGATAATATTTATGTTGATTATGGATCCTCTTTTGTGGTATTACATGTGATGCTTTAAGATTAGATTCATATATATTGAAAAAAGTTTTGCCTATTGGGTTTGTTGGTGGGGGTTTTTTTTAAGCTTTTTGTTGGGTATTTTTTAAAAATAATTTTTATTTTGCTTTCATTATAATTTTTTTTTTTTTTTTTAATAATCTTTTTTTTTTTAAATGCAGAAACGAAAACAACACGTAACATAATGCACTAAGAAACAAACACAGCTTTTAGCAAAATCAATGATAATGAGAATAATGACAATGATAACAATAAATAATATGACATCAGGTTATGGTAATGCCATTGGCAATGACAATCGATGATTCATGATGCTGATGGTGATACCAATACTGATGTTGATGATAATAGTGTTAGTCATGATGATGAAGATGATGATGAGAAGGAGGATAATAAGGATATTGATGTCAACTGTGATGACTACAATGAAGTTGGTGATAACAGCGATGGTCAGGATGATGTTGATGAAAATAGTGCTAATGTTAAGAAGGGGGCTAACCCTGAGGCCTGAGCAATGACTGAAGATATCATCATTATACTCTTTTATTTCATGCTCAAACATTTTTCTTTGAGATCAAAAGTCAAAAATGAAAAGGAGAGTAAAAAAGAATTTTATCAAATATAAATATATATAAATAAATATACATATATAAGGAAACAGATAAATGAAATGAATCAATTAATGAACAATACATGATTTACAAAATATATATCAATGAGTGAATACATGGATAGATGCCAATGTAATTCATAGGTGCATAAATGAATGGCAAATGGAGTAAGATACAAATGAAACATCAATGAGAGACCAAGACATGAACAAGAAAATACAAAGATCTATGAAGACTATTATGACAAATTAGTTATTATTTGATGGATGTCAATGGCCAGGGGTGATAAAATGTGGGGATGGAAAATGTTCCAAGTAGTTTATGCACATCTTAGTCATGCTGGTAATTATTTTTCTATTCATCTCAAAAGTCATGAGTATGTTTATGGTTAGGGAAGAATATTGCATACAATTAGATTTTTTACATCTTTTTTTTTTTTTAGATGTTACACCATGAATCTGTGGATGCACAAGTGGTTCATCGTACATTAGAAGAGATGGTTGATGGAAACTCAGAATACAAGAATAAATTCATTGATCTGGTCAGCATAGCATTTTTACCTATTTTTTCACTTTTCATATGCTTTAAATGTTTTGAGGAAGATTTATCTTCATTTATCATGATTTATTGATTATATTTCAGTTTAAGAGAGAAGATTTTTATTGAAGTTAGGTTTCAACAACTATATTACTATAGCATATAAGTGGTTCTCTCATTAGTTGCATTTGATTAATATGTTTTTATTGTATGATTTATGGTCAATGTTTCTATGTATTTATGTATTTAATTGTCCATTTACAGTCTGGTCTCTCTAATCCAGACTTCTATGATCCAAATCCCTCTGTAATCCGAACGATTTTCTGGGAACAGTTTTTGTTCTTATTATTTCTTAGTATGCAAAACCGGAAATTTAAATTCCGAATCCGAACACCCGTTTTTGGGACAAATCGCTAGTTTTCCTTCTCTAATCCGAACATTGTCTCCACATCAAAAGCAGCTGACTGGACTTATCTTAATTGATGTCTGGTTATCATTTGTCTGGTTGTCTGGTCATATCTAAACACAAATGTACACTACCGCTTTTTGCACCTTTTGTGACAGGGACACTGTGACACATGTTCACGTTTGTTCATTTTTTTGCACCAGGCTATATCAAGAAACGTGACGGGAGTACAGTCAGACTCGCTTAATCTGAAACACAAAATTTTTTTAAAAACATTCAGTATAACCTTTAATGACGTAACAATACTGTTTAGAGGTATTTTAACATGCTATAATGGTGTTTCAGGTGTTATACACGTCTATGGAAAGGAAACATTGCATCAGCCATTTTGTTTGCAGACTTGGCACCACCATTCATTGCATCACAATATTGTTTGTTTTGTTTTTTTGTGCTTTAGTTTATTTCTTTGTTTGTTGTTGTTTTATATTTTATAGTTATCTTTTAATCTAAGAAACACTGTCATCAGCTAGTATATAAGAAAAAGTCTCAGCTTACACCCCATAGGTGGTGGTGGGAAAGATCAAAAGTAGCTGATTGGATATGGAGAGGTCACACGATGTCGGGCCACTTCCGTCAAGACAGGTGAGCAGCGAGGTAAACTATACTTCACATATACCACTGTTGCGTTGAAAGTTCAGTGAAAGTGGCCGAGCTTGTAAATGTGTAATTTAACCAGAATGCATAGTTTGAAGATTTTTGTTTTGAGTTTTGACCAAGTATTTCTACGAGATATGTCCTCAACCGAAAAATATTATAGTATGAGTGGGCTTATGTTCAGATTAAGCGGTCTATTTATATAGCAGTGCACGGGTCGTGTCATTCACTTGTGATGGGTGATTGCGTAAACTTGTGAATGAATGAATCTCTTTACCCATGAACAGCTGGAAGTATTGACGTAAGAGATAGGAAAAAGTTGTCAGTCACCACTCGATATGACTCCTCCCCCTTTCGTTCGAGACATTGGTGTAGGTGTTTGTTTTGACTAATCATTAATTTTGACATTTTGACCAGTGATGATGTACGTATACATATATTGTAGTTGGTGCCACTTCAAATGTCCCTGATTTACATAACTAGACGTTCTGAGGCCCTCCTTCAAATGATTATGCAATGTACATGTGCATTTTGATATTTGATTGGTAATTCGCTAATCAACAAAATTCTGTAATCTTAACCAATTGCCGAGAATGGAGGTGTTCGGATTAGAGAGACCAGACTGTATTTGATCAGGTGTTCATGTGCATTTTCATATTATGTAGGTGTGCATGGCTTAATCTTCTTAATTTTAACACAATTAATCCTTCTTTCATGTTTTATGAACAGACACCCTATGTCAACCAGTCTGCTATGAGTCTGCCCCTTAAATTTTCACTTCATCGAGCGTACACTTTGATTAGTGCTCTAGGTCTCAGGCACCTTACAGTTGTTGATGATGAAAACCAGGTAAAGCTACGAATATTCGATTTTAGGTTGTTGTTGTTGTTGTTTACTTACTAAGATCTTATCAAAAGATAGGCCATTTGAAAATTATTTAAGCTATTTGTTTTAGTGTATTGGAGGTTAAAATTTGTTTGCATTAGCTAAGAAGCTTTCAGAAGCCTGGATAAGATATGGAAGTCAAAAATCATCTCATTGAAAACAAAGCTTTGAATATTTAACTCCAATGTTGTCTCAGTACTCACCTACACGGCAGAAAACTGGAGATCAACAAAAGAAACAGAAATAAAAATTGACTCCTTTGAAACAAATGCTTGAGAGGGATCATGTCCATCAAGTTGAATGAGTTTAAGACTACAGAAGAGATAAGAGAGCTGTCAGGACAAACACCAGTGTGGAAGGTTATAAGGAAAAGAAGATTAAAATATGTGGGCCACCTTTGCAGAAGATAATTTGAGAATAGCAAAATAAGCCCTGCAATGGTAGGCAGTGGGCAGGAGACCAAGAGGCTGCCCCAAAAGAAACATTGAAAAGGACTCTACTGCATGAAGCAAAGCGGATGGGAATCAAGACAATAATAGCAATAATGGAAGCTTCACAGGACAGAGATGGTTGGTGATCTAATGTCAAGACCCTTTGTGGTCGGAGGTAGGTCTATCAACAAATATTTCCTTGATTGTTTCATCACTGTATGCTTGGGTCAGCATAACCTTCATGTTCTCTTTGGTGGCTGATAAAACTTGATCATTGCAAAAATATTTGCCTTAGAATCTAGGGTCAAGGAAGGTTGCTAAACTAGGGATGAATTCTTTCTCCAAATTTGAAAATCGTCAATGGATTTGATTTTGCAACTCAACAACTAGTTGAATTGATGGATTTTTTGACATCCAGACAAGGACCTTTGAAGGAGTTTCACAAAAGGAATAGTTTTTGATACCGTGACTTTTTCTCACTTGACATCTCCTCCATTACCAATTGAAAAGGTTCCAGGGCTTCCAAGGTAATTTTTATCTTCTCCACCTCCATGTCTGAAATGCACATTTCGATGGCCATATCATATAAGTTAATTGTTGCAGCTTCATGCTCTTTTGTGTATCATTTCAACATTGCTGCTGTACCATCTTGCTTCAACATTTTACAAGTGTTTTTTGTTCATGCTGACCAATTTCTTTTGCTGAGTCTTTCAGCAGCTTTTACACTATGGTGAAAATAAGTGACTTTTTGTTTCACCCACTTTCTGATCTTATCAACAATGAGGTTAAGAGTACTGGCAAAACATCCAATACTTCTTAATTTTATATGTTGATTTACAGCCATGAGCATCTAGGCAGCATTGTTTGTAACTATACTCTTTACCTTCTGAGTTATGTTCCATTTTTCAAAATATATTGGAGTTGTCCAAATACTTTTTCATTTGAGTGATATAATAATACTGTTGCTCACTGCCTACACTCTCCTATATCTCAGGCTTGGTCCCAAGTGACTTAATATGGAGATTTGATTGAGCGGTATACTTGATCATTTTATATGTGAATCTGCTGATCAAGTACATTTGCTATATCATAACGTATTTATGTAATATGAATTTTAATTGATCCTGTAATTCACAAGAATATATCCTTTCAATAGATTAATAAAGTGCTGGTTGATTGACTGAAATTTAATTAAATACTTTCAGGTTCAAGGAATCATCACTCGCAAAGACCTAATGGGATTCAACATGGTAGAGACTCTGTCCGCTATTATACAGCAAGGGAATATCTCACATCTCTCTGAGTTCAACACTAATAATGAGAGAGATGAGCCAGAGTCGACACATAATAATGATAATTCCATAGATGTGGTAATAGAACCAAGGAGAACTAATAGTCAAGTTGAAATGGGGTCCATCATCTGATGATTGCTTTCATCTGAAATGACTACTGGTTTCAATTTCTTATTGTTATTATCATTACTATCAGTTAATATAATGATCAAAATATAATTTTGTAGTTTCCCACAACTGTTGCAATAATTCAATACTCTTCATAAACTTCAATATTTTTACCTTGCTGTCTGTTTCATGAATGAATGCTATTCACTGTGAATATTAATTCACAAAGCCTGCCATTTTTACTTTTTTAAAATTAGTTTATGCTCATCTGTGCTGTTGAATTACTTTGAGAATAAATATTTTGGATTTTCCACTACTGTCTCATGTTATATTATAACATTACATATTAATTTTATATTATACATGTATTTGTGTGTAATAAGATTATTTCTCAAAATATTTTGTAAAGAAATTTTGTTATATGAAGAATTGATGATGTCATATTTTGATTTATAATAATTTTTAACAGCAAGGGCAGAGTTTGGGGTTTTTAAATTACCCATTTATAAAATCATATCAATTACAGATGAATGATTGTCATTGTTCTTAACATCTTTAGATTTAAGAAGTAAATGCCTTAGTTACTTGGAGAGTAAATGTTGTATTATTCAAAAATCCACTTCAGTACTTTATACAAGTCATGGGTCAACAGGATTTAAGACTTGATAATGCTTTTATCGCAAAGAATAGACCAAACAAAATATGAGGAATAGTGCTTAAGCTGTACAAGAGAGACCAGACATATCTTGAGAAAGAAAGGCTTAGATTATGAAATGAGAGATGGAGAAGATTGGAAGAATATGAAGTTTTTGATTCCTCCTTTTCTTCTTATTGATTGAAAAAGTCATATTGAGTGATACTGTTTCCTTTGTTTAAAAATATGAACATTTTCACTTCTTGGATTTCCTTGGAGAGGAGCAATTTGGTTCTTTTTCTTACCATTTTAAAAAAGTAAGGTTCACGTTTTTTTAAGAAGAGAATATTGTTTGACTATCTGACGAGTGAATAAAATAACCAGATTTTTGGTTACCATGTTTTCATATCATCCCTAAATACAGATATATATATATATAATATACAGAAAAATATGTCCGATATATATCCGGGGAAAAAGTGGCCATTTATAAATGCATGTCAACTCTTTCAGGATTTGAATATGATTAAATGAGTGATATCTACTTAAATGTCGTCCAATGGCATTTTGTTTGATATGAAATTCTTAACAATTAATAGTAAATTTTCTCACCTCTCTTGACTATAAGTCAAAGCAGGTGTTCAAAGTGCTGACCATTCCGTTGCACACAAAGCGTAACTCGATGAACAAAGTTTTCAACAGTTCGTATGCACAGGGCTTCATTAATTGTGTCGATAACTCGCCAAATTTCTTTCTTTAGCTCTTCAGGATTTGTTGGTGAATGTTCATACACTCAATCTTTCGCATAGCCCCATAGAAAGAAATCTAAAGGGGTGAAGTCTGGAGTATGTGAAGCCCAAACATTGTCAGTTCCATGAGAGATGACATTGTCCCCAAAAGTTTCATGCAGTAGTTCAAGAGTATTGCATGCTCTGTGTGGGGTGGAACCATCTCGTTGGAACCATTCAGTTGCTAAGTATAGACGTCTCCTTCTCATGGCTGTGAAAAACTTTCTTAGCACCACCCAGTAGTTCACCTGGTTCACAGTCACTTTCACCAATTTAGTTTTCAAAGAAAAACGGCCCAATGACAATGCTGCAACTCACTGCGCATCACACTGCAACTTTTGAGCTGTGCAGAGGCTTCTCACTATCAATGTTTGACTTGTCTTTATTCCAGAACACGTTGGAACTCTTGTTTACATTACTGATTTTCAAAAGAGGGATTGGATTCATTTTGTTGCTTTTTCTCATGTTTTTAGAATGACATTTAACCAAAAATGACTAGGTTTTCTTTTCGTGCGATTTTTTTGCGAAATGAAGAATGCTGGATATCACACTAAATGCCATTCATGTTGGACAATATGGCAGGTCTGTAAAAGCATAGATGTCTGTTATAGCAGCTGTTTTCCTCCCTCTACTACCTAGTCCTGCCTTGAAATTTTGAGTGCTGACTAAAGTGTAGATCTATCTTTAAGACACTTTCTCCATTTTCCATTTAGTAGACCTTACTGGACACGTGACTCTGCTCCCAAGCTCTAGTCGGGTAGCTCTTATCTCACTGTGACTTTACTCTCTTTCCACCAGCTAATTTTTGAGTTAATCCTAAATGTGGCTACTATTAGGTAACAGGTCACCCCCTTAGTGTCTGCACTACACCATTAATTTTTGGATGACAGTAACAAATCATTTAGTTAATGAAGGTTATCAGTAACCCCCCCCTCCCCCCACAAACGCGCGCGCGCACACACACACAAACCCGTGCCGTGCTGACACCGAATACAAAAACTATTTTTCTATTTTTAGCAACTGGCAAGAATAATGCTTTGTATTCTTACACCAGCAAGAATAATTACACAAAATCATCTTACCGCTTTGGTACACTAGATTGATGCTTTTTTTTTCTTCTTCTTCTTCTTCCCATTCTTCACCTACCTCTTTCTGCTCTTCTTCCTTGTCTCCTACTAGCCTGTCCCCACCTACCACCTTCATCACCACTGCCATCTTTCATCACACAGTAGGCCTCTTGATTTTCAAAACATCTTTCACTTAACTGTGTTGCACCATTTAAATGTGCAAATGACTTAAATCCCACATTTTGGCCAAAGCTCAATTTTAAAGTATAGTCTTGGACGAGTCTCATACCAACCACAAAAGAAGTTGGTACAGTTGGATAAGTATTGGGTTGTGAAGCAATAATTCCACAGTTCTATCCGTAAAATGAGCAGAAAACCTGTAAATGTCCCTCCTCCTTACTTATCATCAAATCAGTAGGTCTATACAAATTAAAATAAGTTGGCATGGAAAATAATGACAACTTGCTTAGAAGTAGTTTACATTTTCTCAATTGCTCAGTGATAAATATGATATGTGACATAAAGTGATACTTTGTTTATACAGTTTTTTTGTAAGCTTTTATTATATCATGGGTACACAAAAGAAAATGACTGTCTGCAATTGATGCCTATACTATAAGATAAAAGATCAATAATACTAGCTTTGATTATTTAAAATATGAAATATTCTTTCATTATATTTGCCATTAAGAAACTCATTTCTTTGTTAAATCCTTTATGATCTTCTGAATTACAAGCCTGCACTCAGGGCTTAACATCTTCAGTGTTCTTGTAAACACTCCCCTATTTTCCTTAAGAATTAATTACTAGTATGTTTGCCTATGTTTATATCTTACCAGGTTATTTACATTTACTTACAGGTCCATGAGGAATTTTTGATCTTCTTAATTTTTTTCTATTTTCAGCTCATATGCCTCTATTTTTATATCCATTCCTTCACACTGTCAGTAAAACCCGTCCATTTGAATATCTTAGACTTACCAGCCTGGGAGTTATTGGAGCTCTTGTGAAGGTATCATATTTAGACTGCCTTCTAATTGTAAACATTTGTTACCATGAAGTTATTCATTATGTCCTTAATTTTTATAAATTCTATTTTACCAACAGCGGATTACCTGCTTATTTAACTGCTAAAAGACTAAAAATAATCTAGCTAGCAGATGATAGTAATGACAAGTAGAAAATTTAGTATTCTTCTGTGTCACTGAAATTTAAGCACTTTTTATTCCTTGCTCTTTGTTGTTTGTTTTGCTTTGTGGCATTTTTGGTCTGGCTTTTGTTTTGTTTTCGGGGTTTTTTTAATTAGGTAGGACAAACGGAAAAATATTTTTTAAGCAACAGAAAAGAAGAATAGCTTAGAACATAGATAATTTTATCCTGAATATTTTAATACCAAATTTAGT
>JASKDV010054948.1:0-15673 GCA_032466395.1 Aegires albopunctatus | reverse complement strand
TTGCTGTATATCTTGTGGAATGTTACAACTTTATTCATTTTCCTTCTGGCCATCAAAGTTTCCAGACCAGCTTTTTTTAACAAATCTGTGGCACTTGTCATTGAGGAAAAGTCTTGGTTTATGCGCCTTATTGCTCTTCTCTGGGTCATTTCGATCATGTTTATGTCTTTTTTGTGGTTTGGGTCCCATACAACGCTGGCGTACTCCAAGATGGGCAAATGTTTTATACACATGCACTTGTGTGGAACTTGGGCAACTTTTTAAATTATGCCAGATGAATACACTCGTCTTATTGGCTTTTGATGCAATGTTTGATTTGTGTCTGTTCCACTTCAAATCACGCGATAATTCAATTCCCAGATATTTTGCCGATGTGACTTGAACCCAATCGAGAACTTTTGGGGTATGATGAAACTCCAGCTAAAAACAGTCAGCTCAAGGCAAATGCTGTTGCTCTGTTTCATGAATTAACTGAAATTTGGGACAGCATTTCAGCTTATATGTGGGGTTCAATCTAATACAATCGATGCCAAAGAGACTGAAAGCTATGCGAGCTGTATAGGGTGGCAACACGGGCTATTAAGCACGTTTCATCTATTTAAAGTAATTCTTTGCTGCGAAGTGTTGTTAAAAAGGTGATTTTTTTACTTCTTTTCACTTTTATAAATCATTTGAGTTATGTAAATGAATAGGTATTTATTGGAAAGATAAATTCCTCAGCTCTGAAATGGTAAACACATAGATTGTGTGATTTTTACATGTATTGAAATAATGAAAGGAAAACAACCTTAACTTTATTTTGCGTGTGACTGTATAATAAAATAGATAGGCCTATTTAAATTAAATAGTGAGAGAAAACATTCAAAGCATTTTCAAGACTATAATGGTATTTTTTTAACCCTTTTGCTGTGTTGTCCAAGTCTCACTAGGGGTAGTAAATATTGTTATACTGCGTGTATGCTGGGTAATCTCTCTATCCTAAACTACTCCTCCACAGATGTGCGCAATGAAGAGGTTAAAATTGACACATTTTAATTTCATTCTCCTGTGCTCTGTTTTAAAAAAAATTAATTACTTATCTTGTCAGCATGTCTTTATTTTTTCTATTTCAGGTACCCATTATTATTGGATTAGTCATCCTCTTCCTTCTCATTGTTATCAGTTATTTTTGTTTTTGCAGACGAAAAAGGTAAATAGATTTATAAAAGATAAAAACTTAAAATTTTGTATTTCATTGTCATCTAAGATGAAATTACTTATAGATTCAATAGCAAACTATCTCATTTTTCTGTTTTTGTTAATGGAGAAACTAGATCTAATTTGTTTTTGTGGTTGTGATCCTGATGTAAATCAGGTCGCAGGGATTTGTGGAGTGGGTTGAGAAAGAAAAATGTTAAATACATTGTTTTAGAGAAGAAATGGATAGTCAGGTTAAATTATAATTTATTACAACAATCTAATATACATTGTCAAACTCATTTTGATTATTTGTTTCATTACAATCTTAAAATTTATATTATATTATAATTTGATTTATCCAGGGCTTCTTACTTGGTTCATATGTTTGTATCTGGTTAATCACAGCTTCAGATAATTGCTACAAGTTAGCTGTTCCCGAGGTGTTGCGAATAATCGGAGTCAACTGTATCACCATAAATGTTTTATCAAAATTTTTCCCAACACAATTTTATTATCATTTCCTGATTCCCTTCAAATAATGATATTTAATACCAACTTCTTAACTGAGGAGGGAAAGGGTTAGAAAAGACTTTTCTTCAGATGGCATAATAAGAGAAAGAAACTGGATTTCAGATCCCGACTTTTGGACAGCCATTTATCTAGGCCCCTCAATAAATTATAATAGGGTCTGGAAATATTTTTAGGTGCATTTTACATCTTCAAAGCATAACTAATTATCTAAAATTCTAGCTTTTTTAAAATGATCTCTTAATCCTGCTTAACTGATAGTTGACCAAGGTTTTATCCTTTCTTTACCAGTGATATTTCAATACTTTCACTTAGTAAGCGTAAAAAAACACTTCTTTCAACTGATTGTGTGGGTTTATATTGTATCTAAGCCCCAAGAAGTTTCATGATATAAAACATATATGAATGATCTAAACTGATTAAAATTTCATGTCAAGAGTACCACCAGTGAGTGAGTCATCTTATTTTGAAATTCCTACCTTTTTGGAGGGGAGGGGGTGTCATTTTGTACTTACACATATATGCAATAAATATAAATGGGAAATGTTGACAAGCTTTTTAATTGTTAATTTTGTACACCTTTTTTTCTTCTACTAGATACAAGGGAAGTTACTATGTATATAAACGTTTGGAACATGAGGCTGGTGTTGCTGAACAGATGAATAGAGAGAGGGAATCACAACTAAATGTTATTAGAGGTACAAATTATTCTGTTGATTTTTTGATATTTTGTTTTTTAGGTGGTGGCAAGTCTTACCTTTTCTTTTTTACTGTTCATTATCATATCTGTTTCATACCAAATTACTATTTTCTTCTCCATGATGCTTGTGTCAATTTTCATTTTTAATCACTTGCGTTATTATTTTAAACAATGGAGAAAAAAAAATCTTTAAATAATCAATACAGCTCATAGAGCTGGAGCTTATCCTACTGTATCTAGTAACAAACCTGTTATATTTTCAAGCATATCAGTAAAATATATAGTTGTTCTTTTTTATGATCAATGGTATTAGGTTTGCTATGGTCACATTGATTCTTTGGAGATACCACAAGTCATCATGGTTGACTGTGATTACATTTACCATGATTACAGAAAACAAATATTAAAGTATATACATTCAGAGCCAAATCTAATGACACATTTTTATAAAGGATTCAAAAATTCAGTGAATGGTTGTCAAGAGTCTGGGTTCTTGTCTCATAATCATAACCAAAAAATCCTGGTCCTTACTAAGATCCACTTAAATTTTAATAATTCTGCTGTATTAATTCCTGAGATGGACAGAAGCCAAAAGAAGACTAAAGGACTTATCTGTCTCTGTCTAAAGGACACTGTTTTTCCATTGATTGTCTACTACTGGTCGCTGATAGGTTGCTTCATCTCTATAATCTTGTATGTATTGTTCCCTTTACTTCAGTTCTGCAAATTTTAAGGTTTATTTTCGGTCCCTATACTTAATGCACGGAAAGAAAGATCAACAGCATAATATTTAAGAGTGCAGGATGACCCTTATCTATATCCCTTTTTCATTTTAAGCATTTATGATTATATTAGTTCAAGATAAGCTTTGTGGTTTGTAAACAATGGCTTTTGTTATCTAGTGTTTGTCTTTCCTGTCATGAACACGGTGAATATAATGAGTATCTAGAATCTTTCCCCTTTTTTATAAATGACACTGGGCAGTTAAACCCTCCAGATCTCCCAAATAGGGGAAAGGACCAGATGTAAAGTAGATTAAAAAAGAAATAACCAAAAGAAAGATATTAATCTAAGTAAAGTTTTAAAAGTAAAGATAATCTCTTATTAAAAAAAACCCCAACAACAACAATTAAAAGAAACCATTTTTTTGTTTGAGTTTGCTACTAAGTGTATTACAATTGTCACTTATCATTGAACAGAGTGATGTGACATAAACTTACAAATAAAACAATCAAGATTTATGAATTTAGCAAATGATGGTTATGTTGATAAAAGAGAAGCACTCAAACACACAAAAGTTTTTATTTAATCTTTAGCTTCATGAGTTTTACTGGTTATTGATTGGTTGGTGTTAAGGAATTTCTCTTTATTATATAGGCTGTTTGTTAGGAGCCCACTTGTCCTTCAAAGTCATCATTTGATAAGGAAATATTTAAAAAAAGCTTACTTTGAATTTGTTGTCCTTAGATTCCGTGTTCTTGAATTGTCAGTACTACCTGAGATCTCAAAACATCTACAAGTCAATGGTTCAGCTAAAGGAACTTGGTAAGTTGACTCTGGCAAGAAAAGTTAGGAAGGGAAAGTAAGAGGTACATCAATGTCATTTACTTGAACCGGCTTCATTGATGATATGGAAGAAGCAAAGAGTTGGAAGTTATGGTTGATGATAATTCTTACAGATAATAACCTATTTTTATATTTGATGCAAATAGATAAAGAACTTTCCATATAATAATAGTATACTTTTATTTTTGCTTGCATCTTACAATGAATTTTCATCCTTTTATTTATTTATTTTTATTTTGTTTGTAATTACTTTATATTTATTATTCTTTATAAATCTCTCCCCAGGTAGCCGGATTGATAAGCATTGGTTTCAGGTGACTGACAGTAGAACCAACCAAGATGTCTTCATGAATTCCATCCCCCCCAGCTCTTCTATGTCCCTACCTTTCACAGCCAATACTGCTAAAACACTGAAAGATCTATTTTCGCTTCTCAAAGTAAGCAGACTTTTACCTTATATTTAAGTTTCCCATACTTATTGGTGAGCGTAGAGCAAATTGGAAGAAGGTTCCCAAGAGTTGCTTTTTTTTGCTGAATGTAAAGAGATCTAAAGAGGGAAACCATCTGTTGGGACTGGGATTTTGAATCTTGCGCTCAGTTTAGCAGCCCATTGCTCTAACAACTAAGATATTTGGCCACGAAACTACATTATGCCTATCCCTTTCCTCGTTATTAATGTCATCAATGGTATAAAGGACAGTGTGTTGAATATTGTAATTTAATGCCAAGCAATTATTTCAGTAATTGTGGTAAGGGATCTCTATTAGCCTACCTGAGTTTATGATACAAAGACTTCCAGATAAGCTTTGCATCTTGAGCAGGCTTTCACTTATCAGTCACTTTTTTAAATGAGTTTTCTTTTATCCTATCATTTCAAATCATACGGACATGCTCATTTATAAGAATGGGGTTTTATCTAAGTGTTTGAGTATATTACAATAATCCATCTATATACAGTCGGGTAACCTTCATAGCAAAGCAGGCAGATTGGCAGTAGATGACACTAGGCTATAACAGATGATGTCTTTGCTCTTGCCATTGTTTGGCCCAAAGCTCAATAGAGTAAATTATACTCCTATCATATTGTAACATATCATTTATTTAATGAACTATATTTAAACAACAGATAAACCTAAACCATGCAGCCTCTAGAGGACGCGATATCCTCTTCGCCAAGACGGACCTCTTCAATTGTGTCTGTACTTTCGACATTCTGTATACATTTGATGAATACTATGGTCTCTAAGGGACTAATCAAATGCCCCTGATGGGTCCCATGTCACACAATTGAGGTCATGCAAACTGTTCGAAGAAGCATTTGTCTTTTGCTTAGCTGGTTGGGATGTAGCCTGCACCACCTCCCTTCCTCTTGTATGGTTGCTTCTCTGCATCCTTCCCTTCCTTTATGAATGTTCCATAAGCAAACATTTTTTTATTCAACAAACAATGGAATAAAAGCAACAAATGAATGATTTTATTAAACTTTACTAGAAAATTGGTATAAGTATTTGATGCATTAAACTGTTAATATATCCAGTATCCATATTTAATTTGTATTTTTAATATTTTGCAATTTCAATGACATGAAACAAGAGAATATGGGATGTGATGATGATCATACTGATAGTGATAATGAGACTGACATTACAATGATGATGATGATAATAATAATATTGATTGTAGTAGTAATAATGATAATGTTTAATAATTTGTGTACGAATTCTGCTCATTTGAGTGTCACAATAATACTAGTACTCGCTGCGCATCTGGTCCTACTACTCATTTATGTTGTTCTCTTGCATGATATGAAGGTGAAATAAAGAACTTCTAAAGCCATATAGCCATAAGCAGCTATTGCCGTGGGGCTGTTGTTTTTAGGGGTCTTTCTCTTTTGGTGTTTACTGAATATTGAGTTAGAACATCTCAGTAGTTGGTAGAATACGAAAAGAGTAAAACCATTAACTGATATCAGCTCTCTTAAATTCACACAAACAAATTTCAAATTATATTGAAAAATGGCATCATGAATTGGTTAATATTAGGATTTATGAGAGACAAAATAAGGCCAATTTGTTATTTTTTCTCTTCATTTCAACAGCATCCACACATCTTTCCCATTATAGGCATTGATTTTGCCACTGAACAAAAGGTCATCATGTCTTTCCAGCCCATATGTTCTAAAGGTTCACTTAAGGACTTTATATACCAGGTAAGATACAGTCAAGAATCTCATATATACTTGTCGAGCAACGAGAGGAGGAGGGGGAAAATATAAGATAAATTAAAGTACAATCTTATATAGCATCTTCCATCTAAATGTGCTTCACAGAATTTTGACAGGCCGTTACATTCCTAAATTCTTCTCAATCTCAAGGAGACATATAGAAGTTCATTATTATGAAAGGTGCTCTGTCTAGCAAAAGACAAGATCTGACTCTACATAAAGCCACATGCTTGTTTTACATCTGAATACAGTGAAACAACTTCAATTAAAGAGCCTTTCTAAGGACTTGACATTAAACTCTAGAGAATAAAAAGCAAGGCCCTTTTATATCCAGTTTGAATGTATCTACATCAAGACCATGCTACCGCAAGAAAAATATTGCTTTGTTCGTATTTTTGTGAAACCATAATGCAGTGTTAACTTTATTCTTAAGTTTGAAATTAAGGATGTTGTCAATAGAAGAAACGAATGAGATTCTTCCAAGATTGTGTATAGCTCAGTGCACTACCAGGCGCATATCTATGGGAATGTTTCAGGCGAAGAAACAAAATAGATTGAATTACATTTCGAGAAAAAGCAGTTTGCCTTCCATTTATTTCTCATTCAATTAACTCTATTTGATTTCCCTATTTCGAGAATATTCTACTTGATAGTAGACAGCCTTGTCTGACTCCAGTTTTGACACTAAAGCTGTCAGTAAGCTGTCCTCCGTGGATTACCTGACAAGTCATTCCTTCATAGGAGTTCTTGATTAATGAGACCAATTTAGATGGCACACCATAGTGGCGGAGCAGTTTCCAAAGGGTTTCACGGTCGACGCTGTCAAACGCCTTCTCATAATCAACAAATTTGATGTACAGTGGTGAGTTCCACTCTAAGGACTGTTCAATAATGATGAGCAAGGTGGCGATCTGGTCAACACATGATCTGTTTTGTCGGAAGACAGCCTGCTGGTCCCTTAGGAGGGGATCTACCGCACCCTTCATTCTTTCGAGGATGATCCTATTGAAGACCTTTCCTGGCACTGACAGAAGTGTTATTCCTCTAATTTACGCAATTACTTAGGTCTCCTTTCGTAGGTAGTTTTACAAGGTAGCCCTCCTTCCAGTCTGTAGGTAATATTTCTTCTTCCCATATCTTTTTGAAAAAGGGGTAAATCATTTCAATGGATATTTCAATGACAGTATTGAGTGCTTCAGCAGGGATGTTGTCAGGTCCTGTCGCTTTGTTGTTTCTCAGTAGTTTGATGGATTTCCTGATCTCCTCTCAAGTTGGATGCCCACATTAATATCTAGGTCCCTTTCGGCTGGGTCAATATCAGGGGGAGTTGGAGGGACAGGTCTGTTCAGGAGTTCCTCAAAGTGTTCTGCCCATCTGTTTTGTTGCTGTTCTGTTCCTTGTATTGTGTTTCCTTCCTATCTTTGACTGGTCATTCAGGCCTGTTATATTTCCCTGACAATTTCTTTGTGACGTCGTTCAATTGCTTCATGTTATTGCTAGCTGCTGCCTCCTCAGCTTCTCCTGCCAGGCTGTCAATATACTGATGCTTGCCCATTCTCGCGCTTATTTTCACCTCTCTGTTAGCTTTAGCAAAATCTTCTTGTGCTTTGGCCTTTTCTTCTCTTGTTCGACTGTCATTTATTGTTGCCTTTTCTGGTTTCTTTCTTGAATCTTACGTACTGTATCTGCTGATATCCACTCCCTCTGTTGATACTTTTTGGGTCCTACCACTTCCTGACAGTGGCCCTCAATGTTTGTCTCTTCATCGAGCAGCTCTTGTAAAACTTGGTACTTATTGCTTAATGATATTTTGAAATGTCTGCTAGTTTCTGCATCTTTTAATAGATTGACATTGTATGTCTGCCTCTTTGTTGTTGTCTTCATCCAGTTCTTCTTCAGTCTCAGTTTCAGTTTGGCTACCAGTAGGTGGTGGTCAGATGCAACATCTGCTCCTCTTTTCACCCTGACATCCTGTAAAGACCTCCTAAACTTTTTTGCCATGCATATGTGGTTGATCTGATTTTCATTTACTTGATCTGGTGATACCCAGGTCACCTTGTGTATTCTTCGATGAGGAAAAATACTTCCACCAATGACAAAGTTGTTCATTGCACAAAAGTCTGCAAATCTCTAGCTTCTCATTTCTCTCTACTTGTCCATGTTTTCCCATCATTTCTTCATATCCAATATTGTCTTGCCCAATCTTGGCATTAAAATGGCCCATTAGGATGTTGATGTCTCTTTCTTGATACTGGGCCATCACGTTCTGCAGTCTTTAGTAAAAGTTGTCTTTTGCTTCGTCATCGCTGTTGTTTGTTGGGGCATAGCATTGGATCACATTCATTTTAATTTTCTTTCTTTTTATTTCTGAAGGTTGCTGCAATAGTTCTTGGTCTATGCGCTTTCCATCCTATTAGAGCTCTTTGAGCCCATACAGATAACATAAGAGCTACGCCTTCAGTGTGTGGAGCATCATCTTCTTTGTGTCCAGAATACAACATAATCTCTCCAGTGAGCAGTCTCTTTTGTCCAGACTACGTCCATTGAACTTCACTGATTCCAAGCAGTGTGAGGTGGTAGCTTCTCATCTCTGCTGCTACCTGAGCTGTCTTTCCTGTCTCGTACATGGTCCTCATGTTCCATGTTCTGACGTTAATGGTCCTGTTCGATAGAAGGGGCGTCGATCTTGTAGTTTCCGTGGATTCCTGGCTTTCACCACACATCCTCTTCATGAGGACCCTTCCTCTCCCAGGGTAGTGGTCTTTTGTTCTGTTGCTTGCATTTTTGTAGCGAATTGCTTTTTTCCAGGGTGGGGTTGCTAGCCCCACGCCCAACTTGTCCTCCTTTCTCATCCGGGCTTGGGACCGGCCATGGCGGAGTTATCATTAATGTGTGAAAAAGCATTATATTTTTGTCCTTAGAATTACTGCCATGATTTCTTTGAAATTTTATTAGATTTTATTATTTTTTATTTGAATTTCTTTGTTTATCATTTCACAGAGTCGTTACTTAGAAAACTGGTATGACAAATACACTAGAAGACATCGGGGACTCCCTGTTCAGACCATCAAATTATACGGCAAGCAAATTCTAAGTGTAAGTATAATAATTATTTGTAATTCGTGATTATTCAATTTTTTTTCCTGCTTTTTATTCATAAACCGTTTTCTTCTGACATGTTTAAATGAATATAAATAAAAGTAAAAATAAAAATAATTTCATTTTTCTATTTATTATCTTTCGTTTTAGGGACTCCTGTATTTGGACGAAAAAGGATTTCCAGCTCATGAGAACATTCACTCAGGCAATATCATATTTGACAATGGTATATGCAGGTAAATCTTCAATCAGATAAATGGAATGAATATGGTTACGGTATGAATTTATCTCCAGCTTATAAGGCTGGTAGTAGAAAGTGCCAGTTATCCTTATCTGCTGTCAACTCTTATTTCTTGTGGCCAGTGTTTCATTCCTTTCTCTGTCAACACCCATTCTCCATGTCTCTGCAGGTCTTCCTCTTTTGCTTTATCATTTGGGTCATGGATTTATTTTATTTTTACCCTGTTGATCGCAAAAAAATATAGAACAATGTCAACAAGAGAAGGACAAATTACAACTCATCCAGTATCCTTCCATAATATGCCCCCAACAAACTAAGATCAAACAGCAATCAATATTCTGTAGTTTGCTTTTTTTTGTTCTGGAAATATTAGTTTTCTGTAGAATTCACTAACATATGGTTTAAGCCCTTAACTCTTTCCCTACTGGCCCAAAATCTACGGTTGGACCAAACCCTTTTTTTTTTTTTGATGACCCTGACTGTTATAGAAATATGGTGTATGTGCTCTTGTTTCAAATGAAAAGTTATAAATGTTGCATATGAAATTGAAGGAAAATGAATGAGCTTTCATAATATGAGGGTTGGGAAATGAGAAGAATAGCAGAAGTGCAAAAACACAAATTGCGTTTCTTGGGGTAAAATGATCGCGAAAAAACCCTTCAAAATGCATTTTTTGGTAGGGAAAGAGTTAACAAGTTTTTAATCATCGCATTTAACATATTTTTCTTCAAGGGTTACAGGGTATGAGAATAAATTTCTGGCAAATAAATCCCGTCTTTACAACATGGTGAAGAGAAAATTGAGGCAAGAGAACAAGGATGCCATTGATTCCATTTCGTTTGGTGAGTTAAAGTGCAACTGAAATCTTTTAAAAAGTAATATTTACGTTCGTTTTAAGGAAACAATAAGATTAAAAAGTTTTGATACGACATGTGAAATTTTCTAGACCAAAATCAGCAGTACAGTCTAGTAACTGCCACTGTGTTTGGATTATAGATGCTTTTTTTATCTACTACATTTGAAGTATTTTGAATTACCTTGGCTATAATGATGATTTAATTTGTAAAAGATTCAGCAAAAGACAACCTACAAAAAAAATTTAAATATTATTCTATATTATGTAGGCCACCTCCTCTTCGAAATGGCCTTTGGTCAGGAATTGACCTCACCCCATCCAGAACCACAATATTTGATAGATCACCTGTCACCGGAAATAGTTGATGTGAGTTTGTCAGATATATTTTTTTGACTAATTAATTCAATCTATCCAATCTACAAAAACAATATATCACATAACATTTTGACATTTATAGAATGATGGCATGATCTAAGACAGGATACTGCAATGCAAATGAGTGGTTACTCACGTATTCATTTTTTGATCCCAAGCTTTACCTGAAGAAAATGGAAATGAGACTACGTTGCATCGTTTTGTTGGTCGGTCTTTTGGTATTGCTGATTCTTTGAAGTTTTTGCTTTTTTTTTTCTCTCAACTGGATACGTCGTGCAGAGTAACACATAATGAATGATGCGTGCTATTTAGATATGACAGAAAAGAAGTACAATGTAGTTGTTTCGCTATATATATTTATTAAATAAGTTCACAATAGATATTTGAATTTATACATGTTTATGATTTAGATTTTACATTGAATTCGATCCTTGTAAACTAGCCAACATCGCTTGATCTGAAAAATTGATTAAATTATTCAAATATTGATTTTATTTATTGTTAAAGAACGTAATTTTTTTTCATTGTAACATTCATTTGCGTAGCCCATAAATGATAATTTCTCTTATATATAAGTTTAACATGATCAAATCTTTACATTTCCAGATCCTGAATTTTATTTTTGAGAATGAAAATGGACTTTATCCCAGCATAAAAGAGGTAACAGAACGTTGTTATTACCAAATTAGAAGTAGCCTACCAACAAAACGGAATTTTGGATAAATCATATTATTCATTCACAATTTTCCTAAGATTCTCAATTAATAGATATGATGTATCAATCAGATCATCTTAATTGAAAGGGTGAAAGACTTTTGTTTTCGACCTGCTATTTATCTAAGCATCAAATACATTTGATGTTTTATTCCTCTTTTATTTGATTTAGATTAACGCCCATGATTTCTTCATCAAAACCAATTTGAAAGAGTTACAAAGATACAACCCAGTAAAGGTAATGTATTGCAAAATTCAAGATATCTATGACTTTATTAAGAATTTCTCGTACTATTTGGTCTCAAGAATTTACTTTTTGATATATTTTAGACGTAATATTAATATGGTTAATTATGATTCTTACCTTGAAGTACGTTTCACTTTTTGAACTGGTTCACAAAACACAGTCAAACTTGTCTTGGTGGCCACTTGTACAAGCCAGTGTCCTCTATTTAGATACTGTATAAGCCAGCCGTGACCTGTAATTTTTGATGCAAAAGATAAAGAGCCTTTGAAATTTTCTTGGGCGGCCAGAGAACCAAATAAAAACAAATTTCCATAGCCTAGATTAGTTCCTTTTCTATTTTAAACCTCATTATTATTTGCCTTCCCTTGCCTTTGCTGACTGCTACCTGATGCGTTTACTTCATTTTCATTATTTAGTTAAAAGTTAGCATATTGTGTGCTGGTCCCTTTGTCTTTGCCTTTTTATAGTTCATGCAACCACACCTCACACTTCAGTTTAGCATAGGCCTGTTGGCAATGACTGTTTGGTTTGTCAAAGGTATGTCACTTTGTCCATTGATTACATCCTTTCTGTGTCTGTTATTTGCAATGTAGACTGTAGACCTCTGTACAGAGATGTATAAAAACACCTTAATTAGATAATGCTAGAGTCATGATTAAATTGGCTTTTCCTTCCTCATATCTGACTGAAACAATTCTGGATTGAATGGGTAGACTTACATCAGGGTGGTAGCTCTGAAAATTTTGACCTTGCATTAAAAATGTCACTCTCGTATAAAGCAACAACTTGTCTATGGGGACCACTTTTTGGGGGTGAACAAGGGCTGGTGGCCTTAGACAAGTTGACTGTATTTGCAAATTTTCTTCTTGAAAGCTTTTTTGAAATTCAACATTATTGTAATTATATAAAATTTAATGCTATATAAGGCTAATGTTTTCAAGGAAACTCAGAACCATATATTCCGCATGTGCCATTTCTTTTACTTATATGACAGGTCCACATGACGGAGCAAATGAAGAGTTTATTGAAATCAGTCAAGAAAGGAAGACCAATGAAGGCACCCAAGCCATCCATGAGCTACAAGTAGGTTTATATATTCTGAAATTTAGTGATTATTATAATGGTCAATCTTTAAAATTATAGATTCCTTGTTTTGATCAAAGAAGGTTCTGACTTAGTAATATAAAACATACTTTGATAAATAAATTTGGGAACATTGAGGTCTAGAGTTATACATTTGGGCTGGTAAGCGAAAAGTTGGAATCCCATATTGGGTGCTCAGGAAAGGCTCTTTACACATATTCCTTTCTGTACCCAGGAGTAAAATGAGTGCCTAACAATAGGTTGAGTCAGATCTGATCAGTATGCTAGAGAGAAGCATCTTTCATCAAGTCGCATCTCTATATGCCCTTAGGGGATGGACAAGGATTTTGGAAAGTAATAGACTGTCAGGGAACCTCTTTAAAGATCATTGAACACATTTAGTGAAAATTCCCTTTAGTATAAGAATGATCTTTATTTGAAAAAAAAAAAAATTCCCATGATCCTTCTCAAAGGGAATAACTTTTAATATGTTGCCGCATTATGAAATGATCCTTTGAAAGGTTGAAATTGAAGAGAGAAGGCCATTCAAGCCACAACGTATCCAAGATTCACTTACCAATCTTTGGTAAATGAATCCTGTCATTATTCTGAAATGAATGCAAGAAATTGAACAAATTTTCAATTTTAATATTTAATGCATCTCAATAGTCACAAATTTACTACAAAGAATGCAAGAGCATTCTTCTTCTTCAAATAAACTGACACAACTCAACTGACACAACCCCCCCCCCCCCCTCTTATGTTGGATGAGGAAAACATTATTCAGAGAGATTGTACTAAAATCAAAACTGAAAATACCAAGCGCAATAGTAATGAAACTCTTGACTATTTGATTGAAACTAAACACTCAGCTACCAATAGTAATGAAACTCTTGACTTTTTGGTTGAAACTAAACACTCATCTACCAATAGTAATGAAACTTTTGACTTTTTCATTGAAACTAAACACTCAGCTACCAATAGTAATGAAACGCTTGACTTTTTGATTCAAACTAAACACTCAGCTACGTTGTTGCGTTGATGACGTATTTGATTATATTTTGTCATAGGACGATATTTCTTATTCAGCCCAAAGTCTTTCAGTATAATTACTACACAACCCACGTCATCGTATTTCTTCATTTCTACAACTTCTCTAAGGTTTATAACACTATTCCAATGAAATCCGCCCTTCTCCTAGTTGCCATCTCCATCTTGGATTAACAATGTCCTACCTTTTGTTTTATTCTATTCTTGGGTCCCAATCTACATAGACTTTGCTTACCTTTTTCATTTGTAAACGTCCTCTTCGAATCAACTTTAATCCCATATTATTTTTCATCCTTTCTTTTTGTTTTGTTTTTTGTTGTTGTTATTTTTTAGCATTTCTTATTCCCTGACCAACTACTCATCAGGCGAGGGGAGCGGAAAGCTCAGTTGGTAAGGCGCTAGCCTGTCAAGCCTAGTTTAAATCAGATTTGAATTTGAAATTCAATTGTTCGGGATTTCTTCTGCTCCCTATTCTTAAGTGGCTAGGATAAAATGAGTGCCAACTCCCAAGGGAGACGGACTAGGAGGTCCCATGCGTTTGCGCATGTAAAAGAACCCTAGGCTGTTTATAAGGTAGTCTTAGAAAATCACGAGATCACCAAAGTGGAAATGGATATATTAAACACAACAACAACAACAACAACAACAACAACAACAACAACAACAACAACAACTCACCAGTCGTTTGAGTACACGAACACACTGGACAGTTGTTTGATTCATGAATAACACATTGATGGTCACAGGCTATGTCAAAAACAGGACAGGGGTTGTGAGTTGTATCAGGAAATGATGGGGCTCCCCCTCCTGATGCTGTCTGCGGCTTCGTTGTTGTAGTGGATAGTGCAGTTGACTGAGAATCCCCTTGAACTGTGGAAATTATATCATAAACAATGTTGACATCAGAAAGACAATCATATACATATATCCATTTCTATACAAATGACATTATTTGTTACTTATAAAAACTACCATGAACAAAGTTTCATCAATAATGGACGATTTCACTCAAGATATTATCCCCTGACCACGAATTCTAATAATGAAATAGAAGTAATCGAGCGCAAAATCAAATTATCTCAATGAAGAGTAGCAAAATCAAATTTTCCGCAAGAACATTCTCAATAAAGTCTAGTTAGGGCAAAATTAAAATTTCTCTGAGAGCTTTCTTAATGTAGCGCAAAATTATCATTACCTTTGAAAACAATTCTCAATATTGCCCAATATACACAAACGGCCTCTTTTTACGCTTTACAGAGATTTCCTTTCAGGCTGTTTCATTGCAGAATTATTTTAACTTAACACCATTAAAATGTATAACAAAGGCGCTTTCTTTGTAACGCGACTTCTATATCAATCTGACAAGAACGGACATAGTCAATAATAGCCAGGGACTCATTCTACATCCGGTTATTTAATTTTACGTTGATGTTATTGGATCTTATAAATCATGCTTTCACTCTAACATGGTAATGAAGAGTTGTTTTAGTTATGTTGTTATTATTTCAGATTAAATTTTAAAAAGGTAAATTCCTTAAACAAGACCTGTTGTTGTTGTTCGTGGCTTGTACACCAGTACTTTGATATTATTTATGTATATATCCGAAAAGTAATTCCTACCATGGCCTATTAGGAAAATATGCCCCTGCCTCATTGTTATGACGAAAGAGGTTAGTATCAGCAGAGACGGGTTGTGGTTTAGCGCTTAACGGCCGCTCGCACAATCCTAGTGCCTAGAGAAATATTTGATTATTTGATATGCGCTATACAAATGCTTTCCATTATTATTATTATTATTATTATTATTATTA
>JASKDV010054838.1:0-15674 GCA_032466395.1 Aegires albopunctatus | reverse complement strand
CTCTCTCTCTCTCTCTCTCTCTCTCTCTCTCTCTCTCTCTCTTTCTCTCTCTCTCTCTCTCTCTCTCTCTCTCTCTGTCTCTCTCTATCTCTCTCACTCTCTCTCTCTATCTCTCTCATTCTCTCTCTCTATCTCTCTCTCTCTATCTCTCTCTATCTCTATCCATCTATCTATTTATATATATATATATATATATATATATCTCACAAACAAACACACACACGTACATACGCACATCTTTCATCTCAACAATCACATAAGATGATAGTGTCAATACATTACAATACATTAGCCTAAAATCAATGGAGGATCACTTTTTCATCATTCATTTATTCTCTTCTCACAGCCAATTGTTCGTGGTTTGCCCGTAAGAAGAAAGACAAGTACCTTGCCAAGCACAATGCTGTCTTCGACCAACTGGACCTGGTCACCTACGAAGAAGTTGTCCGTCTTCCCAAATTCATGCGCAAGACGCTAGTATTGTTAGGGGCTCATGGGGTGGGCCGGCGACACATCAAAAACACCTTAATTACTGGCAGGCCGGACCATTTTGCATACCCTATTCCACGTAAGATCTCAATGTCTTATTCTGACTTGATAGATTTATTCTAGTTGCGCAACACAACTCAGATGATTGAATGAGATGAGTATCTGATCTTTTGGACTAAGATTCAAGTGGACTTATGACATGAGTATCTGGTCTTTTGGAGAAGGATTCAGATGGATGAATGACATGAGTATCTGGTCATTTGGAGAGAGATTCAGATGGACAAATGAGATGAGTATCTGGTCATTTGGAAAGAGATTCAGATGGATGAATGAGATTAGTATCTGGTCTTTTGGAGAAAGATTCAGATGGATGAATGAGATGAGTATCTGGTCTTTTGTAGAAGGATTCAGATGGATGAATGAGCTGAGTATCTGGTCTTTTGGAGAAAGATTCAGATGGATGAATGAGATGAGTATCTGATCTTTTGGAGAAGGATTCAGATGGATGAATGAGATGAGTATCTGGTCTTTTGGAGAAGGATTCAGATGGATGAATGATATGAGTGTCTGGTCTTTTGGACAAAGATACAGGTGGACGTATGACATGAATATCTGGTCTTTTGGACAAAGATTCAGGTAGACATGACATCAGTATCTGGTCTTTTGGACAAAGATTCAGATGGATATATGACAAGAGTATCTGGTCTCTTGGACAAAGAATAGATGGACCTATGTCATGAGTATCTGATGTTTTGGACAAAGATTCGGGTGGACCTATGTTCTGAGTAACTTTTCTGTTCCATTCTGGATGCAAGTCGTTTCTTTTGTATTCTGTGTTGCTGTTGCCCTAAGAGGAAGGGAATGGGTGGGGAACATAATTTCTTTGCCGTAGATAGTAGTAATAATAATAATAATAATAATAATAATAATAATAATAATATAGTGGGCGCTATGGTTCAACCTATTCATATCGTTTGAAAAAATTGAAGTTAAATAGTGCATTTTCATGGGATCGTAATATTTTAGTTCTATTTCAATCATCTCTTGGAACACTGCAACACTGGAATATTATTTGGACATCATTATACTTTATTTCGTTGGAAAGCTGCCTATGTATTTGTCTTCATTACCATCTTGCCATACCCAATATCTTTCCCTACTTCAATATCGGATCATCAAAAATTCTAATAATTGATCTTTTCTTCATGCCCTTTTATAAGGAAATAGAGTTGGTTTTTTAGTTTTTGTTTTTTCTGGGGGGTTTTTTCCCTCCCCTGGTAAAGAATTCAGCTCGATGTAATTGAATGTGACATCCGTTCATTCCATTGATTTTTCTCCGTCTTCATTTAGAGAGTCAACTGCCAGTATAATAAAGACCAGAAAACTACATGTAGCTCCATTCGTTCATTTAATACACAAAATCAAAATGAAATGTCAATTATGGTCGGATAGCATCTTCGAATTTTGTTTCGTTTCAAATGGGAATTATTTTTTTAAAAATATATTTAATAATGGTCGGTTTGTGTATACGGTTTGTGAGGTTTATGAGTAAGATTGTGTATACGGTTTGTGAGGTTTATGAGTAAGATTGTGTATACGGTTTGTGAGGTTTATGAGTAAGTTTGTGTATACGGTTTGTGAGGTTTATGAGTAAGTTTGTGTATACGGTTTGTGAGGTTTATGAGTAAGTTTGTGTGTCAGTAGAATTATGAGAAGTCCAGTAAGATGGCCGGTTTGGAAATGACGCTTACAATTGTAAATACGGTAATTATGTATGGTTGGTAATAATAATAATAATAATAATAATAATAATAATAATAATAATAATAACAATAACAATAACAATAATAATGATAATGATAATAATAATAATAATAATAATAATAATAATAATATTATAATAACAATAATGATATTAACAAGAAAAATAATAATAATAATAATAATAATAATAATAATAATAATAATAATGTATTATTATTATATTGTTTTTTGTATTAAAATAAATCCGAATTTATGTCGAGACTTAAGTTAAAATGAAAGACTAAAGCACCTAGAGATACCAGGAGTGGTACAGTTGCTCAATATAACATTCCTAAGTGCATAGCCCAGCTGGATTGTTTATTGAAGGCTTTATTGTCATTCATGTAATCGGACTCAATTACTACCATTAGCATCACGCCCTGAATCCGACAAATTGTCCTGTTTAAAATTCATGCTTTGCAAAATTTAAGCTGAAGTTTCGTTGGCACTTTCAGACACGACCAGACCATCCAGGACAGGAGAGGAAGATGGTAAGAACTACTTCTTCGTGTCCCATGACGTGATGATGAGGGATATAGCCAACAACGAATATCTGGAGTATGGGACTCATGAAGATGCTATGTACGGTACCAAGTTGGAGACTATCCGTGGCATTCATGGACGGGGATTGATGGCTATCCTGGATGTGGAACCACAGGTAATGAGGACAATATGATGATGATGATAAACTATATGATATTGATACGTAGGCCTAATAATGATAATAATAATAATGATAATAATAATAATAATAATAATGATAATAATAATAATAATAATAATAATAATAATAATAATATAATATTAATAATAATTATGATGATGATAATGGTAGTGATCATTGTCAGACTGGTCTTTTTACCATGTTACTGATTTACCAGATTGACATGAAGATGAAGATTTAGTAAAGTAAAAGAGCAAATTAGTGTGGAAAGGGAACGAAAGTAGAAATGAGAGAAAGAAAGTTATGCAGGAATAGAATCATGAAGAAAGTAACAATTTTATGTCTAGAGGTGAAATATCTTCTTTATCCTGAGAATTTTTTTTAATTGTGTAATTTAGTGACTGCTACTGACTAGTTTCTTCTCTTAAGCTATACATAATAATTAGTACATATAGATCAAATGTTCATGTTGAGCATTTACAGATCCCATTTTTCTCATTAACATGAAGTTGCCTTTAAATATTACAAAATTATGTTTATCAATTATTCAACTTTCAACTGTAGACCAATTATTTTCAGACCTGATTCAGCCCTGTGACTATTTCTGTCTTTGGGTTCATCTTCATTCAGTGTTAACATTATTAATGCAATCATTTTTCTCAAAGGCTATCAAAGTGCTCCGGACAGCCAACTTTACTCCCATCATCGTTTTCATAGCAGCTCCAACAGTGCCAGCATTACAGGAGGTACCTCACCTCCCCATCTCCTCCATGAATGTCTTTTCTTTTTTTATTCTTCTTCACATCACTCACCTGACCTGTAGTTGAGAGAACTATTACAGAGCTCACCTGCATCTGTGGGCTTGCTATGTGGTCACCGTAATTATATTGTTATTGATGTTAATACGGCTGCTTCTTGATCCCCTTGTTGTTGCTGGTCACTACAATCTTAATTTGTAACATATCGTTTTACCACGCCATGCATTTTTCAGGTCACTGCCCTCATTCCATTGATCACTAATAATTTCTAAGTCATGGACGCCATTTTGCATGATATGCTTGACTGTCACCATGTGATGTGTTTCATAAAGCTGCATTAAGATATATCTTTTGTTGTTTGTCGTTTTAATTTGATTTCAATTTCAATCCATACATAACCACCCCAAGTCCCCCTCCTTTCTGATTGTTCTGTCATTCTCTGTACCCAGCTTCCATGTTACGTCATGGACTTTCTCCGATTGACTAGTCGTCTGCTTTTTTCCGTGAACATTTTTATCATCACAATGTCCAACCGCTTTTTCCTTGACTTTTCTATGATGTCTCTGTATCTCTCTCTCTGTCTGTCAAAATGACGAGTAATAGATTATTATGGTGTCCATTACTGGTACAAAAAAATATTCTTTTGATCAATCTTTCTTTTCAGTGGTATGGCGGGTTGTCTTGTACTTTTAATTTGTTGAGCTTACTACGATGTCGAATACTAAAGAAATTTAGACCAGTGGATGAAAGAGGGGGAGGAGGAGGGGGATATAGAAGAGAAAATGATATTTTCTTTTTTTAATTTTCCTCCCATTGCCATGATTGGGCATCGGGGAAGGGTTAACATAGATTAAGTGGCACGAAGATCAATAACAGTAACAGTCCTTCATTTTCTTGTTTCCCCAACCCCAGCCCTCTTTGATTTTGGAGGTTTTGTGCTGCAGAGAATATTTTGTTGAGAAACGTTATTGCAGTGCAGTACACATGTAATATAATTAGTTCAATGTTTTTTGTTGTTTTGTTGTTGTTATTCTTCATAGTCTCCCAGATCAACGAGGTTGTAACCTATGATTTCGAGTAATCGGTTATTGTGATCATAAATGGATATTTTGGTTATCTTAAATCTATGATCTCTCGTTCGTCCAATGATAGGTCAAAATCGTATTCCTTTTATGAAAGATATACATGTAGATAATTATGCATAATATTACATTATTATTATCGTTAATGTAATTAAGCGTTGAATTCATATGGAATTCATATGGAAATGCTGTGGAATTTAATTAATCATTATTTAAACATCTATTTGGTGAATTGTCGTAAAACATAGACCCTGTCTGTCAGAATAGGCGTCTAAGCCACTTAATGCTTTAAGATGAAATGTTCCATAATCACGTGAGCATGTCCCGAGTATGTTTAGGACCATATTTGATGATCAAATGTCAAACGGACTTTGTACACACATGTTTGTACATAAACGACAATCTCATTTACAACTCTATTTACGATATGAAAGAAAGTAAGCCACAGTTGGAAAAAAAAGAGGGGGGGGGGGGTCAAAATAATTTTCCCAACAGCTCTACGCCTATTTATCATACTGCTCCCTTCTCCTTTCTTTGCCTTACTTACAATATTTCCTGATTGATCTTTTATTAAATTCAAACGAATATCCGTTCATGCAACGGGAGTTCAGCTTGTTATGAATTTCATTTTCTACACACTATTAAATCATCCGACACCTCATTGATCTGAAAGGCTTTTTTATTTTTTTTGTTGGGGAGGGGGTCATTTGATTGGGGTTTTTTTTGTTTTGTTTTGTTTTTGTTTTTGTTTTTTGTTGTTTTTTATACTTATTATTGATCAATTTTGATTTGGAACCAAATCCATTTGAGATTCATTTTACTACATGTAGGCCTCTAATAGATATCATTGTTAACCATATTTGTGCTTTCATCGTCGATAGCCACTCTTTTACTTTCGATATTACTTGTGTGTACACGTTAGTTAGAGTGTGAAGGGTTCCATTACAAAATGTGTTAAAGGCATCTACAGGCATCTAGCATCATGCATTTGGAGAAGTATTAGCCAATCCAGTAAAATACCGGGTTAAAGGTGGTGAAATATTGTTTAACCTTGGTCGCTGTGATTGGAGCCTTTTCTTTAAAAGAGTACAGCATGTTTTTTGTTGAACATTCCAACGCCTGGCCTAGGCGTGGGTAAAGTTGTACAATAGTAATGCACGGTACGTGTATGGCGTATGTACGTGTAAATCATTAATCATAGTACCGTGGGTACAGTCACGCTTAGGTCAAGAAGTTTTCAAGCAAACCCACAAACCCACTGTATTTGTCATTTATTTTATTGTCTAGAATGGTAAGTTTTTCAGTTGCACAAATATTTTTTTCAGTCACAATGACAGACCGTGTTCAAAGTAGAAATAATCTGTTCATATTTCTAGGGTTTGAGAAGATTTGAATGACTTGGTTCAATTCCAATGGTACAATGGTACAGTATTCTATGCCTAGATCTATGTGCGATTCAAGGGAAAGATAAACTTACAAACCAAATCAAATAACGTTTACTTTTCACACAAAAACATCGAATTGAATATTTATGTTAGGCCCATGCTGCTATGAACGTGTTTTATCTTGGAACTCTTCGACTCAACTACCACAATTACTACTACCCCACTAACCCCATTCCACTAACCCCATTCCTGAACCACCTTCTACTTCTTCTCGCTCATTTTGCACCTGCCTTGCATTTTGTTGTCGCCATTGTTGTTCCAGGCCTTGAAAGTTTTACGTGCTGCAGATTATGCTCCTTATGTTGTATTCATTGCCGCCCCACGACCTGAAGATTTGCGGGAACATGTCAAACATGCCAATATTAATGTAAGTCTTACTGGTTGGAGATAGTTGGGAAGTCCCATAGACAGGCATGGGCTGGTTTGCATTGTTTATTTAGAACACAGACTCTTGGGACAGAAATTAAATCAAAGACATAAAAGTATTAAAAGTTCATTTCAACCGTCATCCCACCACCATTGTTGCCAAGAACTGCTATGACACATTAGGACAACGGGCATCGCATGTAATGAAGTCAACTAGGTGGTTCACTAGCCGGAATTCCAAGAAAAGAAAATTTAATTTAATAAACGTTGCCATCACTCACTAGATTCATAGCAGCACAATCATGTGTCAATAATTACATGTAAATGAGTCTTTATAAATTATACCTTGATATGATACGAATGTAGGTGTGTATGTGTGTGCGTGTGCGTGTGTGTGTGTGTGTGTGTGTGCGCGCGCGCGCGCGCGTGTATATGCGGGTGTGTGTTATAAATTTCTTTGTGCAGTATTTTATATGCATGGATATTGCTTGGTGTTACATGTATGATGTATTGTTGTATAGCCCACTTTATCTGTTATTGCTTAGTGATTAACAACTATACCCCCTGAAACAACATATTTCCAGTAACGGATGATCGATATAGTATAAAGTGATAAAGTCTTATTTTTATATATTTTTGACTGGGGTGAATCTTC
This sequence comes from Aegires albopunctatus, assembly GCA_032466395.1. Classification (NCBI taxonomy): domain Eukaryota; kingdom Metazoa; phylum Mollusca; class Gastropoda; order Nudibranchia; family Aegiretidae; genus Aegires; species Aegires albopunctatus. Next base: position 8,412 of record JASKDV010054838.1, on the reverse strand, counting down.
AAACTTCATGTATTTTTTTAGGTGCTTTATTTTGTAAGACACTAAATAATTTATTTTGAAAGCAATTATACTGGTATACGCTAATGGAAAAGACTTAAAATTAAATGTGTATTTTTAATTGTAATTTATGTAATGAACATAATGTACATGTATGGTGCATTAAGTTAATGTGTTGCATTTTGGTCTAGAGGTAAATTATGGGCTGGTAATCAAAAGATCCTCGGTTCAATTCCTAGTAAGATGTGATGTGTCCTTCTTTATTATAAGGATTCTCCTCCCCGTGTACTTAGGTGTCAAATGAGTTACTGGCTTTAGGTAGAGTCAGATCTTGCCAGCATGCCTTTCAGTGTGCAACCTAGAGAGTTTAGAAGGATTTGGTATGTAAAGGCCTGCAAGGGAACTGTAGTAAAGTGCATTGTGCACAGTTAGTGGGTATTCACAATTGAAGTGTTTTTATTTGTTTATTGTTTTTTTAATTAATAAGAATCTGATCTGTTTTATTTTTTTATAATTAACTATGTAATTCTGTACTGTAATTGATTAGAGATCTTTTATATATATTATGTATACCCTCTTGATATTTTATTGATTAGAGTAAGAGAAAGATTTCAAGTACTGGGGCGTCAGTGGCCCAGTGGTTAACACAGTTCGAACATGAGAAACTCAAGCGACTTCACTCACCGACACCGGTCGTCTGGATGACTTGGTGGGATCGTATCCTGCTAGATACAAATTTTCTCGATTGTCACTGGTCATTGGCGGTGTGTCCTTAGGTAAGACACTTTGTCCCGTCTACCTCAGTTGACTCAGGTGTGAATGAGTACCTGGTCATTAAGACTGAGTTGTCCGTAAATTGTAATTGCTCCTAACAAGCCACCAGTCTTGTCCTATGTGTTCTGTGTTGCTGTTGGCCAGGGGAAGTTGTAGAGTGCCTAGAGCCGAGGCTCCTTGGGTAGGGCGCTATATAAATGAGTTATTTAACTTCTTTTAAACTTTGACATAATATATTTTATTCTTTAGGATGCCAGCCTGGAGCGCCTTGCCAATGAAAGCAAACTTTTGGAAAAAGCATACGGTCATTTCTTTGACTTGAAAATAGTGAACAACGACATTGATGAAACCATTGCCACCTTGGAGAAAGCCATAGAAGAAATCTGTACAACGCCCCAATGGGTACCAGTCAGTTGGGTCTACTAGGAGAAAACACAAAACCATTTTCTACTATTTTATAGCTTACTCTTGTGGCTACCTACAGTACATTTCTTTTACCAGCTAGACGTTCGGAAATCATCAACACCGTAAAATTATCATCTCTGACGTCATCCATCATTCTGCTGGCTTCAACATCCGCAGCAGCATCTGCAGCAATATTCTTTCCTTTCTCCTTCTATTTCACAATGGGGCATCTTTGCTTTGATTATATTACTATTATTATTATTATTATTATTATTATTATTATTATTATTATTATTATTATTATTATTATTATTCTCAGTTGAATGACTAGTTGCTGACCAACTATAAGATCTTTCTACAGTCTGTTCCACTGTACTATTTATGATTGGCATGTATGTTAGTTAATGAAAATATGTGGATGAGTGAGATGTTCCTTAGATGCCTCTGTACTCTTATTTTCACTTGTCTTGTTCCTGTCATTTGTCATACCTGTAGGGTACCTCACCCCCACTCCACCATGTCGACCCTTACATTTCTACCCGTATCCCTTATTCTTACAATACAAGCTCAAATTTTAAAACCTACGATGTTATCAAGTGTTGATATATATCTATATTATCCTCTTGTGTTGGTTTTGTTTTGCCTCTCCATTACCACTGTAATTATAATAATTAATGCAATGACCTACCCCAAGAAGCCTTTATGATGTCACCTAACTTACACAGGAACATTTCAACATTGAACAACTTTATTCCTCATCATCCCTTCTTGCTAATCTCCACCACCCTACCAGTGTTTCCCATTGTTAAGACCAGTGTTTCTGAAATTATCCATTGTGGCATACAGCCAGTGTATCAAAATTGGTCTTTTCCTGTATCTCTGTGGTTTTAAAGTCATGTCTATAGATAAAAGTGGTCAGTGACCTGCCTATTGCCAGTACCAGAGGGATTTCAATAGGTCAGCCATTATTCCGGTGACCTCCCTGTTGATACTGATAGTGTCATAGTAGGGTTTTCAATAAATCTAGTTCTAGGTCTATGTGGGCCTCTTTGATGCTAAGATCTGTTTTATATCTGGAAAATGTTATGAACCCGTTTGTTATAAATTTAGAATACACATTTGGTAAAATGTTTTTTCAAAGAATGTAATTTATATAAGCATAAGAACTGCTGGAATATCTAAGGTCGGTACCTCCCACCCATGTGATAAGGGTTAACAGACAAAATTGCAGATTTATGTGTAGATTCTGCCTCCTTTTCCTCCGTCAGGTCATTCCAGATGACAAGGAAAGGTTTTTACTTTATGAAGTATAGTTTTATATTGTTCCGTCCTGGTTATGGTATTTTGACACTCTTGAATTCGTCTTGGCCCATAATAATAATCGTCAAAATTCTTTGATCTTATTATTCATTTCTTATGGTTGACTGTAATGTAGACTGGCTGGTACACTTTGAGTTTGAGTAGCACTGGTATTGTCAATAATAGAGCACAAAATGGTAATATTGAAAGTAGTATGTTTTATTCTTTCTTTTTCCTTTAAGATTCTACAGCATTTGAAACTCTGAATAGTGCATGTTCCTTCATGATAATGATATTCAATATGCTTGATGAAATTCCTTAGTAACTGTAGATTTGTCTCCATTAAGTTTGTCAATAAAGGCAAGACAGATGTTTTGATTAAATGTGATTGTAACATGATACTTATCTTTTATGTGTATGAAAAGTCATATACAGGAAAATGTTATATATATTGCAAAGTAAATGATGTAGAAATAAATGTTTTAACATTTGCATGTACAGTAGAAACCTGTCAAACGGAAATTCAAGGGACCATTGGTTTTATCAGTTTAAACAGAGTCGCTAGCTGGACAAGGGGCTTGATCATATTTGACGATAGTTTCATTTTCATCCTGAAAGGTAGAAAATCCGATTCATTAATGGCTTTCTCAGTCTCTGCTATTTTGTATTATAGACAGCATTAAGTTGAAGATATCATGATTCCGACAGATTTTAGTATTGCTAAAATTGACCAACAGTGGATTACCGGTAGTAGGGGGCCAAAACCATCGCTAATCTTTAAGTTTTTAAAGTTTTTGGTAGGCTATGGCGGTCAAGTCAAGTCAAATAATTTCAGTTTAGCCATATCATATCATATACTATGACCTCTAATGCTTTTGGTTTGTCACGAGTTTGATATTAATGACTGACAATAATATAGAGAGAAAAATTAAAAACTCAATCTCTTTGCGAATTAGCCTTTTTTTCTTTCCTTTTTTCCTTTGGATTAACTGGTTTCTACTGTATTATAAATGTCATTCTGTTATTTGTTCATTTTCAGTCTTAGTGGATTAAGATGGGAAATGTGAGCTAAATTGAATGTTTGTACCTTCCATTTCCAAGATGTAAATTTCAACAGATGCCTGTAGAAGTTGTACGCAATGATATATAGAAAATATGCTCAGAAAAGTAGGATTTACTTTGCTTTCATATGTAATTGTGGATGATTATCTAGCATGAAGTTACCGCCATCAGTGATAATGACATTGTTTATGTATTTATTGATGTTGATGCCAAGTGTGTGTGTATGTATGTGTGTGTGTATGTGTGTTGGCTAGTAATGTTATGGATAGGGTTTGGAGACATTGATGAACAATTCCTTAAATAAGATAATGTTTTTACCAAAGGTGACATTGTTGTGTACAACTCAATGGAATATGGTGATAACTGCTCATTTGGCAAAAATAATTCAATTTTTAAATTACAATGACATACCGGCATGTCAAACGATATGTTTTTCTCATCATGATTTATGATTTTTGTGTAATGATATTCAAGATTATTCTCATGATGGTTGCATTGATGTTATTATTATTGTTAACATAGTTATTATTATTCCTTTTATGATGATTATTATTATTATTATTATTATTATTATTGTTATTATTATTATTATTATTATTATTATTATTATTATTATTATTATTATTATCCTTCTAATCATTTTGCAAGCTATTCTCTCTTATGAAATATGAATTTCTTTGCAATGTTATTTCACTAAAATTTACTTTGTTGTATATAACTAGAATTCATTTTTAAAAATAGGCAGGTCTGCAGTGATAATGAAGACTGCACTAATAAATTGACTCAATATATATATATATATGTTGTCTTTATAGAGGCCTATTTAATTATTATTATTATTCATTTACAAATCATTTTCAAGTTGTGTTTTCTTTTTTGCTATGAAATACAATTAAAGGTGTAGATGAAATAAAATAGCTTCATAGTATTCATATTACCTACTAATACTTGTAGTCTGTCAGATATTTGTTTCTTCATATTCACAAAGAGCTTGCAAGAAACCATTACATTGATATAATGATTCAATTAGAATCAATAAAACTTTATCCCAAGAGAGAAATTGAAATAGTAAGATATAATATAATAATTGACTAGTGTCATACATTATCTTCTTTCCCTTCCTATAATCTCCTCATGGTATTATTGGAAACTAGTTTAAGTTTATGAAAATAATAAAAATTGAAATCTACAACAGAGAGAGAAAGAGAAAGTATTGTGGAGTGCTTTTTAATTATGATTGATTCATGGGAAAAACTTCTTTAAAATGTTGAAATAGGTTCATTGCTTTAGATTCAATGGAGTTAATATTACCCGTTATGACGAAAGCAAGTTATCTCATTATGTTTATAAGTAAACCTTTATTTTTTACAATGCCATTTGTACTAAGTAGTGACATACTCTAATTCAAATATTCAACGTTTAATCATAAAATGGAACATTCCTTGTGTTTACCTTTCAATGTTAGACCAAATGATGCATGGTCTGTAAGACTGGTCAGGGTAAAGTCTATATAGATTACGGCTTTGTGTGGCTGCAAGGTAATTCATGCGCCTTCCACTCTCATCAATTTAGTGTCACTTATAAATTCACATTTGTAAGATACATTCTGACCTTTGTATTTTGTGGTATTCAAAATGAGTGCACAACTATTATTTGATAAATTTGTATTAGAATTCATTAATAATATTAATATTCTATTATTGCAATCATACTAATGCATAACACACAATTGAGATGGTACAAGTTACTAAAAGACTTTGCCATCTTTGCTCTCATTTCCATGATTAGTTTAGAATGTAGGAGTAGGAGAAATAATTGTGTTACTGTATGTCCTTATTAAGAAATAGATCATCAGTGGTCAGACATGGGTCAATATATTTGTTTGCCAGTGTGTAGGTATAACTTTTGTTTGTTTATTGTGTTCTTGTTGTTTTTTGTGTATGTAGCTCTCCATCCATAAATTAAGAAGATTTTTTTCAAGCTCATGTACTCATTTGTAACTCACATTTTATGAACATTGTACCCAGATATGGCCTATATATGAGATTGAAATATATGTAGAGCGCGAGCGACTAAACTGAAAGCTTTCTTAGTATTACATTAGCCGACATTTTCTTTACAAACACATAATAAGTGTTCCCATCTTTCTTGTTAGTTGAGAAAGGGATCTGTCCTTCTAGCCAGGGTAGTCACCACAAGGTATTGAATCATTTTGATACGACATGGAATCCGAATTTTTATTAAATTTTGGGTTTAGTTTTTGAATAAGATTTGATCATGCAGGTTGTGTTTTTACTTCATTTATTTCATTCTTCTTTTTCTCGTTCATTTGAAAAATACAGTGTACCACCTACCGCCAGCCTTTGGCCTTGGTACAAAAATTCCACTATATAAGTATATAAGTCTACTTGTGTCTCGATTTACTGCCTACCTCCATCCGCCAACATTTGACAGGAACATTCTTAAACAAAGTCAATAAAATATGACCTGATATACTGCCAATGAAACCAGTGATTAAGGAAAAAGAAGAAGAAAAGAAAAATTATGATTGAAACAAATGAGATCACCAGCAACTCTGTCATTAGTGTCATTGCATGAACACGGAAATGTCTATGTCTTCTGAGGTAGACCCACTTCACACCATGTGCATAAAGTTAGACAAAATCTTGTTGCCCTGGTATAACACCATTGTTTCATCACTAACTTTTCGTTGGAACGGATACTGGTGGTTTTACTGTACCATAACGTACATCTCATTTTCCTGAATGTATGTAGAGAAATAAGTTGTGATTCATGTGGAAACTGTTTCCTTGTAATTGTATTTCTGATCACCTTACCTGCTGTTGCTATTCAACTATATCATAAGATTTAGGACTGTCTTAATTTTAGTTGAATTTCTCTTTCAATCATCTGTACTGTATCTCTATACAATTTGCACTCTCTAGCTCATTCTGTTCTTACTCTGTCCGGTGAGAGGACTACTAAAATAACCTTCTTCGTCTGATCTGTGATGATATTTATGAAGTTCAGCAACACAATGACTTATCTATAACAAATCACATTTGTTTTTAATTGATAAAACTTCAGGTTGTTTCACTTATAAACAGATGTTATGAAAGGGTGATTGATAAATTTTAATAATGTCCTATGTCATTTACCCAGTTATTCTCTGAATTGTTTATATACACCAGTTTACTACATTTCAAATTATTAAAGAAGTTACAAATATGTTCTTTTTTTATTATTAATAGAATAAGAGGGGTATGGAAAAGAGAGCTCCCAATACTCCCATTAATATGAATAAGAGCATAAGATTTTGCATGGACCCCAAAGTTTGCCATTCACATTACTACAGTAACTTCTGTAATGATATTTTTTATTTGAACAAAACTTTTATTTATACAGTTTAAAAAATTGTATTGACTGATTAAGTGTCTTAATGAAGCCTCTATTCTTTGTTCTAACTCTGTATTTTACCCCCATTGGTTCTTTACCTGGCAAGGCTAGGTGCCCTTTAAATTAGATAGGCAAGGCTAGGTGTCCTTTAAAATAGATATGGCAAGGCTAGGTGCCCTTTAAATTAAATATGGCAAGGCTAGGTACCCTTTAAATTAGATATGGCAAGGCTAGGTGCCCTTTAAATTAGATATGGCAAGGCTAGGTGCCCTTTAAATTTAAATTAGATATGGCAAGGCTAGGTGCCCTTTAAATTAGATATGGCAAGGCTAGGTGCCCTTTAAATTAGATATGGCAAGGCTAGGATTATGTTGTGTATAAGTATAAGTTTGTTTGGGGGTTTTTTTACTCTAGAATTCTAGTTTTTAAAAGTACGAGGGTGAACTGAAAGGTAAGTTCTGTTTGGTTATAACATTTTGTTTTCAATAGCAGACACATAAACCGTACCGGTACATCAAAAGAGAGTTAGAATCTCAGCTATCTCACTTTATTTTTCCATGTTTTTGTCATCACACACTGCACAGTCGCCAATGTCAAACCAGTTGGCTCACACTGTCATTGAATAACTCAGGTGACTTTCCCCGGCACCATCTCCTTCTGCATCGCCGTTGTAATGATTTCTTTTCAGATGCTTCTTCAGCATGGGGAACAAGAAATACTGTATGAGGGTGTCGTCGGAAGTTTCAATTGCATTAAGACATTGTGAGCTTGGTGACTAGTGTTGCTTGATGTGCCGTCTCAAATGTGTAAAGTGGCCTATCTAGACGCTTGCGATCACACACTTTTGTCTCTGTAGGTTTCTCTCCTCTAAAATTGCTCACTATTATCAAACTGTGCCATCAGAAATACACAAATTGCCGCATAAACAGACTCCATTCTTTCATGGATTTTTGCAGCAGAGCATCCTTCAGCTGTGAGAAGTTCAATGTATAGAGCACTGTTTGTTGAGAAGTCATTGGAAGTCGATATTTTCTCATGTGCCTAACCAAAGGTTGCAACATCACTATTTGTGAGCACAAATGACATCGCACAAATGTGTGATTCTAGCTAAGGGTAGACTAATGAATTATAACCAAATGGAAATTACTTTTCAGTAGTGGGCTTGCTTATTGAGAAAATACTTCAGATTGTGATAGAAGCAAGCCACGTGGCATACATGTAGTCCATGGTGTGTAATGTAAAAAAAATGTCTGGGCCCAAAAATAAAATCCAAGATGGCCGCCAAAATCCAAGATGGCCGCCAACATTTGTAAAAATATTGAAATTAATTGCAAAACCAAGCAAAATTCTATACTTTGTAAAGAAGAAAAAAACTTTATTGACATGTTTACCACATGTATGTCAATTTTCAGCAAAATTCAACATGTTTTCGCTGAGTTATTGCCCTTGCAAAATGGTCATGAATTTGAGTTATCACCC
>JASKDV010054616.1:0-15678 GCA_032466395.1 Aegires albopunctatus | reverse complement strand
GTTAAAAGTAAGATGATAGACTAGTTAAAAGTAAGATGATAGACTAGTTAAAAGTAAGATGATAGACTAGTTAAAAGAGAGAACAGAAGTAAAAGAATAAGGTTTTGGAAGAGGACAAAAAGCTTCTGAGGAGGAAAGGAAGCACTTCAAACAATAAGTATAATGCATTTAATAATAATAATAATAATAATAATAATAATAATAATAATAATAATAGATAACAACAACAATAATAATAATAAAAGGTTACTTAATGGAGAGATCATAGTAATCATACCAAAAAAAATCCCAAACGAGAACTATCCAGGATTTGCCCATTGTGTGCAAGAGTAATCGGCCATCTGTATGGCACTGACCCTGATGACATTTTTAAGTTAAGCAATTCCCACAAATGGGATGGTCACCAGGAATATGCCTCCTTCGCTCCCCATAAAACCACCTACCTCCTCACAAGGGACAAAAGAAGCTGATAATTAGAAGACTTTGATGAGACAAGAAGCTCTCCATTGAAGCTTAGTTGCCTCTTAGACATGCATTAGGAGAAGGAGCATTACACATTTGGGTCTATTCTACCCTCTCAGTTACGGACCCTGAACCCACTCGGAACAAAAAAAGATGCACAAACTTTTCTAAAAAATTCTCCAATAATCCATTGTAGTGCTCTCCATAAAACATATATATGTTTTTAAATACCGTACCATGGACAGGACAAAGTAAAAGCAAAAATGTATCACATATGATTAGTATTAAATATTTTCATATTTCACCCCATTTTATATATATATATATTTTAACAACTGTTTGTTTTTTTCCCTTTTCTGTAGTAAATTCTTCTGCCAGCCAGTCATGCGCATTGAAAATGGACAAGAAATAACTTTCACAACAGGTTCATTTATTGAGTCATCTTGCAACAACTAAAGAACATCAACCTCAGAGTCTAATACAATGTATAAGAAAAAAAGCATAACCAAATTTCATTTTATAATTTTTGAATAAATAATTTAAAAAAATAAAAAATCAATAATACATAATATGAATGATAACAATATCACATCTCCAAAAGTAGTCTATTATATTGTTATGCTTTTCAATTTCATGGAATGTCAATATTTCTAATCGTAATAAGACCTCATGACATATCAAAAGACGTTTTAAAGCTCAAAAGCATGCTTAATTATCTATTGCAGAAATGTATTATTCTGAAAACAGTGATGGTTTTTCATTTCTGTTCACAACACAAACAAAATGTGAGATTATCTAGCTATGTTGTGAGAAAGATAAAACCATAACATCTGCCTTACTTTACTTCTCAGAAAATTGAAAGTAATTTTTATAAAATAAATGAATAGAAATGTTTCATTTTAGCTTGGATTGTTATTTCATTTTTCAAACTTAAAAAATGACATAAAAACAACAATCTGTTGTGGAAGTTTATTATTTCAACATGTATTGTTGAACACACACATTAAAATTCACAAAATATGATCACCATTTGGACTATAAGAGCAATAAATAAATGCATATAAAAAAATCTGTTATCCATGAGATGAATCAATAATTGCAATAACCATTGCTTTTTGTGGCACTTTTGCAAAATGTTGGTCGTTTTTAAACAAGTTTTGAAATGGTTTAATTTCAATTCATACAATAATTGTTTCTTTATGTGTTGTTATAATCTTTATTTTTCCTTTAAAATGTGAATCAATAAAAAAATAATAAAATAGAAAAGAAATCCATAAATTCTTATTGTTGATTTCATTACCTGCCAGTGTTGTGCCCTATTAATCTTTCTGAGATACACATTAAAACTATGGATATTTATTTGAGTAAATAATGAAGGCAATAAGCATAACAGCTTTTCATACTTACATATGAAATTCCTATATACATAAAAAGGTATTGCATATTTTGCCTACCACAACAATAACTTGCCTTTTCATTTTTGATGTCAATAGATAAACAGATGGGAATTCCTAAGCTCTGCTACAGAACTAAGATGTTATAGAATTTCAATTGTCTTTTTGTTACTTTCTTAGATTCTCTTTCCTTATTTTATCCTACAATGATATTATCTACCTATAACCTTATTAAGTCTCCGTTTTATCTTAAGTTTCACGTATCAAATTAGTTGCAAACTTTATCAATCCATAATTGAAAGAATTAAAAAATAAGTTTTAATCAAATAAATTTAAACAAGGTTGTCTTCCTGTTGGAATTAAACACGAAATAATTTTAAAAAATGTCATACTTCTAATCATATGTACCACAGCATATCACCTTAGTAGATCATCATATGGCTGAAATAAGAAACCTTTTAATTTCAAGTCAATCATTGGCGCAACCATGACTTACCAATGTCTAACTTTGTCTCTGATAAAGACATTGAGGAGAAAAATTGTCACTTGAAAATTGAAATGTCTGATAAAAGCAGTAAAGAATATCAAGGATGGACAAAATAAGAAATGAATAAATCAGAGCCATTGTTGCATGGACACCTGCCCTGTACTGTAAAGCAACAAATCAAAAGGTATGGACACATGATCAGAATGCCAGTAGATCAGCTAGCCCAAAGAGCTAACTACACCCAATTTCCAAGCTACAAAGCAAAGGGAAGATTCAGGCATAGATAGACGCTGATGGAGAGACTATGGGGACTGAGACACTAAAATCACACAAGACCCAGACAGAAGCTGCTTGTCGTGCAATTGAAAGAAAACTACATGTTCCTGCAACACCTGATGGTACAAGTACAAGCAATAGGATAAAGTAAAGTAAAGTAGATTGGTGGTGCAGCGAAAGTAACGCTGCATCTGATTGTATTTGTCAGTTTACATGAAGAAGGAGTAGCTGAAGTGAGCTGTGTCAATCATAGATTCATTATCATAGCGTCCATCATCAAATGGGGCATTAAATTAAGTTGGTGTGAGAAACGTGATGCATAGTGTATACAACTTAGTTATCAATTAAATTGTTTTTATCTCTCATCTAATTAGTTAGTTAATTGGAGTTTAAGGGCTCTATCTATCTCTAGGGTCATCTCAATGCCCATGGAAAAAGTAAGATGATAGACTAGTTAAAAGAAAGAAAACAGGAGAAATAGGTTTTAGAAGTGGAAGAAAAGTCAACCTTTAGTCATCTCTTACGATATGCATGGGGAATACCTCTCAGATGAGGATCCAGAACCCACAAAGGGAGTTATCTCTCTTTGTGCCATATTATACATAATTATAAAATTGTGTTTTGTATGTGGTAACAGGTAAATTAATTTTGTTCTGAGGCTATTGCCTAGCCACCTAAATACTCGTGAATGATGACACACAAAAACACTTTCCAATCTTTTTCTTAACAGTAAAAGACCCAAGAGATTAAGATCCTGCTACTATCTCCCAATTTACAGTAATGAGGAGCAAAGGCTGCTTTAGTTTATTTTGAAATTAATTTAGTTGAAATTTGGCATAAAAGAAATATCACAGGATGTTGTGCATAGAATCATGGAGAGTGTGAGGTTCAAATTAACCAGTGCAGAAAAAGCCTTTATCTGTAATATTTAAACTGACAAAATGGTGTGCTAGACAATAACTGTGTTTCTTGATTGAACTCTTCCTTTTACTATTTTTAAGATATATGTTGATAGAATTTGAGATCGTATCATCATTATTAACAGAACAGGTGAATCTTCTATAGAAATAATTGATTTTGATGTCATAACTTGAAAATAATTTTTCTAGATAAAACTGGTGTTTATTTGATTTATGGCCATGTCTTTGAAGTCAATAAAACAACAAAATTCTGAAAGAAAATATGAAAAACAGAAAAATTTGGTAATTACAAACCCATGCATACATTGCCTACATGCATTACAATCATATTTTCTTTAAATCTAAATTCCCAGAGACCAGGTGATGGAAAAACTTTCAATTCACAATGGAATAGAATAAGTGCCTAATCCAGATCCTATTAATAACATACAAAACTCATTGACTGTGTACAGCATCAATAAAAGATCCAACATTTCAAATACATATACATTAGTATCAAATCAAACACTTGAAGCAAAAAAAAAGAGCATTTTCATAGAGTGCAAATTTCACTATAAAGCAAAAGATATATATGAAGAGAAAAAAAACTACCTCCATTCTCAAACTGAAATGCTTTCTTATGGTTTTCAATTCATAGATACAATGGGCTTCAAATATTTGTTATAATGCCATTATCCTGCAATTCATGAGGCGAATAAAGTTCCCTCCATGTTGATGAAAACCTTATCTCATAATTTAATAAAAGGTTTCCATGAATTTTCATGAAAGATCACCTTATAAATGATATACTGAAAGGGAATGGTAATATAGTTAAATTTATACACAAAAGCTCCACCAACAGATTAAAAAAGTAAATTTCTTTTTGAGCTAATCATGAAGAATAAAAAAAATGAAGGATGAAAAATGGATTTATATGTAAAAAAAAAGCTTAGGGACATATTACAGTAGAACACACTTTTAACGAACATGTGTTCCTGCCCACAGACCTCTTTTTCTTCTTTAATAGCAACTGAAATAACAAATAACTGATATAAAGAACCATTTTTCTTGCTCGGGGTTGTTCTTTGTATCTGTGTTCTACTGTACTAGAGACTTGTGGTTAATATAACCTTTTTTTTTTTAAAGGATTCTATTTCACCTTGTCACCCATATTTTAGCAGATGAAAGTTTTGTATCTATTCTCATTGACCTCACATTTTTGGTAAACTGTTCTCACAGTTGTTCTCAATGATACCCCATAATATATTTAAGATTGGTTGATTGGCGTATTATAAATATGAGATCATAAGTATTTACATAGATTTGATCTTTCAAACAAACCTCAAAAAATAATAAAATGAGATGGTTTCTCGTTCTTTTCATTTTTACATTCAGTACATTATTTTCTTGTTCACCAGTTAATAACATCAAATTAGATAGAAAATCAAGTAAAAATGATATTGCGATACATCCTTGATAAAAATAATATAAATAGTCTAAAAAACTATGGAAATCAATGAAGCATTAGTCATACAATAGTAATGAAGAAGTATATCAAAAAAGAGGGAGGTAAGCTTTTATTTCACAATATGGAAGATGATTCAGTGTAATAATTATTGCATGAGTATTGATTTGAATAACAAGAAAAAAGATTTCAGATTATATCAGAAAACATGCTAAAAGTAATAATTAAAAAGATTTTACTGATCGTCATATTTACTGCAATGTTTGGCATGCACTTTGGAAAATGAATAAATGATCAAATTAGTGACCTGTTTCTTTGAAGCTGAAAATATTATTGCGCAGGTCATTATGAACTAGAGCGATTTAAAAGATAAAAATATAGATTCCATCAAATCACTCATTAAAGTTGTTTCAAACAATCAAATCTTTATCTCTCATAAACCTTTAAATTTTTGATGAAATAAACATGCTTCATAATGAAATGAAGATTTTTAGGGCATCTGCCTCTTGAAAGTAAATTATGAAAATCCTCATTTTCAAGACCAAAGTCAAATTAGAGAGAAGTTAATTACCAAGCTTGGCCACACTAGAAAGGACCACATGTCCTTTTGGTTGACCTTTTGGTCACAAGATTGACAGAATGAGTAGACAAGAGATCAGGTTGAAGAATTTCAATTGCCCCGGACTTCCCACAAAGGTGTGATCTTTCAACAGGATCATTACCTGGCTGTATTTATAGTAATCTCTTTCCATGATATATGGATGGACAGTTCTTGAACAGACCTTTGATTTCATGCATGTAATGTTGCAATGCAGCTTTGTGTTTAGGCAGATGAAGGAGCCAAAGATAAGCCCAATCAAGAAAAGTGATCTGGCCAAAAATAATATGAAACAGTTTATCTATCTAATGAAATAGTACATGACTTTGAATAAGTAATTGTCATAGAGCAGATTATCTATCGAGAATCAGAAGCAATAGATACTAGTGTTTGATGATCCATCCCTCCCAAAAACTGATGAAAAATGTTTTTCTTTATCTTTGATTGCCCTTTATTTTCAAAATTTGGTTTGCCGACTTATTCCTCTTAAACTCACCATAACTTCGTAAATTTGGTAACGCATCAAAAGCACAGATTCCTGTCAGTTGTGATATACATATCTGAAATCCCTTAACAACAATGTATGTTTCAAATCCAAGAAACAGGTCACACATGTATCATTGTCAAATATCTATTTATACATCAAGTTAAGTATTTACAAAGAAAGACTCCATTTCAATTTCTATGTTAGATATTCATACTGTCATTCCTAGATATTATATCATACTCATTGTATGCAAATTCATTTTTTGTGTTGACACTAGTATGGGCTGTCTTTAGATAAAATTGTTTTTTTGTGGATATCCAACACATGTCTGTGAATTTATTCAGGTGATTCTCTGTAAAAATATTTTACTGTAAAATTCAAACAAACAAAGACTCCTTCGTTGGAAAGAAGACACTTATATGGGTTTTTTTCCATCCATCACTTGTTTAGTTGCCTCCTGAATCCCTAAATAGGAGTTGAATCTTCACTTAAAATGCATTAATCTGGTTTGTAAACAGGAAAAAACCTAATGAATAAAGCTCAATGAAGCAAATGTAATAAATGCATCAGAAGCCTAAAATGAGAGAATTTGATTCAATCAATTACAATATTTGATCTAATCTTTAGCAAATCTTTCATAAATCTACATCCATACAAAAATTCACTGTTATTGCCAAAGTAAAGATTCACACATCATTATCAGGAATATCATGTGATTTTAAAAAAATAGGCAAAATATAATATATTGTTATAAATGATGTTTGACTTCAAAGAGATTTCATATTTTCTTTTGCCTCTCCCATTGATTGTTAATTGAACAAAAAAATGGATGGAATGAAAAGTGTTTAAGAGAAAATACTGTTAAAGAAAAATTGTAATTTAAGTCATATATACATATCACACCTCTACCAAAATGAAAGAGATCACAATCACGATTACATTGAAATGAATAACTCAGATTTAGGCATTTTGTTTTGTATAGGAAAAAAGGAAATAATTTGCACTATTAATATACATGTCATTTAAACTGAAATAAAAATGGATAACATTAAATACAAAATTTATATAATATAATATTCTCAACTGTGTAATAGATTGAGAAAGAAAATTAGAGACTAGAGACTGTTAGACCGTATCATTGGGACTAAATTTCAGAGATAAAACATTGTTTATATACCCTAATGCATTATAGAAATGAAAAATACAAAAGCAACTATTGAACGTGTATGTAAAATAGCAAGGGAACCTATATGATTTTGGCATCAATATTAAGAGAAAGAATGCTGATATAATGTAAAAACTCAACTAATTTTCATTGCTACAGTAAATAGGGGATGAAAAATCCAATCAATACTTTGCTCTTGTAGTATCATAAAAAAGTATATATACTCCTGATTGAGATATCGCAGGTCTGTATCAAACATATAATAAAGCTATTATTTGATTTGACCATATAAAAGTAATAAAGAGATAAACAAAGTAATATAAGTAGGTGAGTGTAAAAAGTTAATTCCAGAATTGAGTCATTCTACATCGAGAGCAAAGAAAAGTATTTAACTTTGCACATATCTACATTACCATGTCTTGATGTAACTGAAGGTATCTGGAAATATGCATAGCTAAGTTACAAGATATACAACAATTAAAACAACAAAGATGAAATTAATTACATCATTAAAAAGTGAAAATAAAAATCTATTTTGTATGGTCTACCAAAATGCTGATTTAAGAATATATTTAGCTTGACTTGGAAGCAAATTTATAGTTTTCCATTTCATTTAATTATTTGATAGTCTTACAAATTTTATGCATCATTTTATCCTTCCATATTGTGATAAGAGACAGCTTCAGCATAATGAAAATAATCTGGTGTTCCTCTCTTACAAACATTGATAATCCCAAAGCAGCCCTGTCAACTGTATCGGATAATATGCATTAATTAAGAGTTATATGAATGTTTGCTTATAAATCAGCATGCAACATATGTAATAATAAATCTAACAGGTCTATTTTTCAGCTGCAGGAAATCAATACTCTAACTCATTTGTTTTCAATGAGAAATCATCACGTGAAACATGCAGCCTGAAAGTCCAGGAATTATTTTCCAGACATTAATACAAGTATTGTAACAAACTGATAAAAAAACGTCATATCACATCATATCACAAAAAGGAATGATATAACGATTCAATTGTAATATTCACCTTCACCGGATAATTTGAACAGATAGCTAACATATATCTAGCAGTCACATGCCTTCATCTAAAAATCAACTCAACATAGAAGTATGTATAAGCTATTGTTTGCTTCATTTAAAAAAAATAATTTTGGTGGTAAAAACAAAGCAATCTAAAAGTATTGAATATTTCAATGTACCTCAGGAAAATTTGAAAAACACATATTTCTAAAATGTTTATAAACATTTAACAATAAATATTTGTTTACAGATCTTGTATTAAAGAGGATTTGATTGAAATTATTGAAATTAAACTAATTTCCATTATTCAACATTTTCTTTTAATTGTCAAGTTAACACCAGTAGAAGTTATATCATGCATAGAAACCAACAGTTACATTGAGCAGAAAACAATGAAGAAATACAACATCAAATTGATAACTTTGAAGCCCTTTCATTCATCAATAAAACACACTCAGTTAACAATTCTGAAGCTACCATAACATTTAAACCATGTCATTAAACATTAAACTCTCTACAATAATGTCTGTAGACATCAACAAAATTAAGTAAACACAATTTTGATTTGATGTTAAGTTTCATCACTTTATAATTATCATAAACAAATATGTTATATATTGTCATAATGTATGTAATATCAAACAGTATGAGACATCACTGATTAAATAAGTATGACACTTAATGTAAGTATTGTAACTTTTTCTTACATTGCTCATAATCAGTATTACTGACCATCCATCCATAAATAAACTGGCACGGTAATGAAAACGCTCCATTTGATTTAATGAACAATACTTATTGATGTGGAGGAGCAAAAAAGAAGTATAAACATCATCTTGATCAAGCTGTTTCAATTACCAATGAGGAGAGGGAGCTTCGAACTATTCTGTTAACATAATCATAATTTAACCATAAACAATTTATTATTCATACTGACAACATGATATAAGATAGTCAAACAAATCACTAAAAATGGATTTAAAGATAGAATAAATCTTTAGGAGAGTATTCATCTCTTACCCCTCCTGTACCTTGTGTGGTAACAAAATAAAATTTCAATAAATTAAGCATAATTCCCTAAAAACTCGCAATCCAATCATTGGGTGTCATCAAAGGTTTCCTCTTCAAATTTATCATCATCACATTCCTGCCCATCAATTCCATCTTCCAAGGTGTCATTCTCTGAATTAAAATGGTTTCTTTCAGCACTACTCTGTTCACCATTCATGGCTGCATTGAGTTGCAAGCGGATGGCATGAATCCGAAAATGTAAGCGGTTCTCCAGATAGTAACCTTTGTAATTTTTCCTGAAGAAACAATTGATATTTATATGTAAGCAAATGAGATGGAATCGCTGGATTTCTTATAACTCATTAGTACTAATATATCAAGTTGTCAATAATTATTCTACAATCATTTTCATCATGAGATAAGCATTGTGGGACAGAAAAAGTGGTAAAAAAAAGTTTTTTTCATTATTTGCTTTTTCATTTTCTAAAGCCAGCTTTTATGAACTATGTTGCATTTTAATCCATGCTCACTTTTAATAATTCCATGAACAATTTTATCACATCTTGATTTGTATACCATGTACACTATTGTTTGACCAATTTATTTCAACTTTCATTTCCTGTTATGTAACATCTGTTTGTCTTTATGTCCAATTTTACATGTAATCTGCATTTGCACAAATTCTATTAATTTATTTAAGCACTTAGAACTTCTTTGCACAAGTGCTACATAAATTTGCTCATCATTATTATTATTATCATCCCTTTATTTTCCTCTGATTCCCTTATCTATTTCATTACATTTTTAATCCCATTTATTTTTACTGTTAATTAGCTTCTATGTTTCTTGACTTACTTGGCCTTTTCCAACAATTTTTTGACTTCATCAAGGCGTTCTTGATACAAATACAAAATGGCTAAATCTACAATGGCATAGGGCACCAGGTAATGATCTGCTGTCAGTTTCTTCTCGCTGTTGATACAAAAAAAAAAAAAAATAATCAAAAGTATCTGAAAAATTGATCATTATCATTGTAGGTATTAAAAGTAGACAACAGGCTGCTGTTTCCAAAAGACTACCGTGAGTAACGTTTTTACGTTGTTGATCGTGATGCCTAAGCCCAAAATATGGCTATGGTTTTGATGTTGTTAAAAATTGTATGATCATATGAATATATAGAATAAAAGGAAAGAAAAAGATGTATCTAAAATAAACAACTATAATGCAAAAAGAGGCTCTGAAACTTCCCTCCCCTTATGGGTCATTTCACTTTCTGTTCCCTGTGAAGAGAAGAGCTTATCATCTCAAAGTTAACAAAGATGCAGGTGAAACTTTTTGATGATGAGTCAGCATGATAGAGTAAATTCATTACAATCTGAGGTTTAACATTCAAATAACCAACTTGACTTTTTTTTAAAAAAATCTCCCTATTACTTTCAGAGGCCTCCAAAAATTAAGTTTTCCTAAATGATTAAGATAACAAAAAGGTTTTGCTCACTTTGAAATTACTTCTAGAAAGCATTGTTCTGCTTGTAAGTCTTGGTTGCGATTTCTTAAACACACTCCCTTAAGTAATAGTGCTAAGCTGTAATTATCACAGTGGAACTTGTCTTTGCTGGAGTCATCTGTGGATAATATGTGATTTTATGTGCAAAAAATTATTAAGAAAATATTGACATTTAAAAAAGAAAAAAGAAAAGATTAAGAAATACAATCCATTTCATCACCACTATAGCATTGCTTTTTATACAGTTGAATTTAAGCATCATGATCTCATATTTTGCATTTTCTTGCTTGAAACCATGATTATTAAACTTTCTTGATTTTTTTTACAATTAAATCATTATTCTTCCCATCCATTGGTATAGTGTGAAAGGCATATGAATCTGATTAACCATCTTTCTTTTCCTTTGTAAGACGTGTTCTTCAATCTAAAAATAAATCAGTCAAAACATATTGAATAAATTCAGTCATTAAAAAGGAAAAGCTGCTTCATCTAGTATTTGAATTACCTTTGAATTGAGCTGTTTCTGTCACTGCAGCCTCAATCACATTTAACATTTTATCTAAAAGTTTTTGATTTTTCCCAACTATACTGAATCCATTCCACACATAAATCAACTCCTGAAAAAGTGTGAATCAAAAGGTTATTTGTTAAAGTTTGTTTCAAAGAGATGATGGGCATTCAAAAAGTAAAAAGAGATAACATAGAATGGGCAAAAAAGGGCAGTCTAAAAATTCTCTTTTATAATAGAGAAAAGAATATTTACAACAAATCAAAACGTTATTACTAATGAGCAATTAATGCTAATTGTGCACCATGGATATTGAGGCATTCAAAACATTACATAAATCATCACCATCAGGTCTATAGGATTTAATTTCTTTGAAAGAAAGAAAATACAATTTAAAAAAACTAATATTGCAAATATCCTTAAAATATATACTGTAACATTATGAAAACATAGTTCCAGGCAAATTGCTACAGTTCTGTGGAATCTATATATATCATGCACCCAGTTATAATCAATTTATAAATTTCGCTTTAAAATGGGAGGAAAAGAAATGTAACTGCACCAATTGCTCAAAGTTTTAGCCTCAACTAAACATATATACTTACAATATACTTAGTCTGGTCTCTCTAATCCGGACTTCTGTAATCCGAGATTACCAGGAACAGATTTTATTCTTATTATTTCTTAGTATTCATTAATCCGGAAAATTCTGTAATCTAAACAAATTGCCATGAACGGAGTGTTCGGAGTGTACCAGACTGTACAAACATTTTAACTCAAGACTAATAACCTTGACGCTGAATATTGCTTTATATTCAACATTATATGTAACATGTATAACACAGTAAGTAATATGTAAGAAATCTTTACAATTCACCCGATCCTCTTCTAGGGGGTATGTGTATAAATGTATATATTCGCTTAACAATTAATAAGGAAATTGAATTGAATTGAATGGAATTTAAATAAATCAATGTTTGCTTTCTTTCATTGTCAAAATTCCAATATGATTGTTGACTTTGCCATAAAAGGCATGTACGTAAACTTCAATGATATCAATATTAACATCTGGTCTAAAACATACCCATATATCATTGTCACAGCTGAGTGAATTGGCTACTTAAGTTTAAAATACAGAGAAAAATTATTCAATCTAGGAAATTAGTGACTGGGATTTATAAAGACAGGAATGTTTGCTGCACTACTTACAAAAGCAGGCAACACCAGGTGGCCATTCTGTTGAAAGTAACGCTGGGATTTGGCAACGGCAAATTTTTCAAAGGGTATTGACTTTCCTGCAATCCTTTGTTTCAGTTTTGGAACATCACTGAAAAAAGAAAAAAGACGAAGAAGATAAAACCCCAGTTTTTCACACATTACTGATATGATTCTTGTATGACAGGTCTTTTCATGGATACTAAGATAAGAGGTACAAATATACACTTTTTTTATTCAAAATTTAAATAATTTGGCATATATTGCACACTGGTGACAAGAATTTCACTCAGATGGTGAGCCTATCTGAGAATGAATGTGAATTCCTTCTATTTGTGTTTACTTCATGTAATCCAAAGAATGAATCATTTCTCTTATTCATCTATAATGATTAAGGTTGACTAAGTATACAACAAAAAAATTTTTAATTATAAAAAAATCTTTACCTGAATAAGTAATCAAGATGTTTCTTCGTCTCATCAGACTGATCACTACACATGACTAAAAAAGATGCTTTCTGATAAGTATAAGTGGCTTTGCTCCAACGGCTTTCGTGACACAAACGCTCTGCATACTTCATGGCCATCAACCAATCACTCTTGAAACTTTTTTTTTTTAATTCAAAAACAAAACCAAAATCACATGTAAAGAATACAATTAAAATCATTTTGAAATACTTCAATATAATTCATCCAAATATAAAACAATTTTCACCTGTTTAAAATTTGCAATATGCAGTTGCAGGTGTGTATTTATCAAATTACATTAAAATGAATAACTGATAACATCAAAGGAAATCTAAATATCGGCTTTGATTTTGGCCTTTCTACCACTTAGGAGAAATATATTCAAACCGTGCCAATTTCAACTGAGGAAAATTCTCTTACCATGAGACCATAAAATATTGACAGTTTCTATTTCTAAATCAACAACTCTCCATCGAAGAAGTTTTGATTCTTTCAACTGACCCTTTTTCCCTGTAAACCACATCAAGATTGAATCTGTGAAACTTTTTTTGTTTCTATTTTTTTGTATATTAAACCCAGTCAACAATGAACAGTTATCTCAATGTTTTAACCCAATAATAGCTCATGATGTCATAGAAGTAGCTTTGCCAATCTAGGTCACAAGGTGTGTTGGACCAACATTCAGTGAATAGTCACATTATCAAATGAAAAACAAATTCGAGGGAAAAGCTCTTAATACTACATCCTTTATTTACATGAGAAATTTCTGTTAACGAAGCAAAGGTCTCTTGCCTAAAATGTTGAAGAGCCATGCATGCGCCTGACTCTCATCATACAGTCGCATCTCCCTAATCCAGACTTCTGTAATCCAGAAATATCCATAATCCTAACATTTGAGCTGGGAACAGAATTTTATCGCTTGTACACTTCTCGGTCCAACCAGAACATGTTGTAAGATTGATGCAAACACTTTTCTTGGCATATATTCATCAAACCCAGCATATCTGACAACTGTCATGCCATGCTGAGCTAGATCAGTGATGTTTGTAAGATTATATTTTATTTCAAAGTGTAGCCATATCAATCTTATTGTCCTTATCATTTCTGGTTCTTTTATCAATGCAAAGATTAGTTTTGATAGAGCATTTCAGAAACATGCTGTCCCATTGTCTGAATGATATTTATAATATCACTGATGAGAAGATATCAAATCACTTTCATTTTTTTGTTTTCTCTTTAAGACAAAATACTGGCAACCGTTAAAGAAAGTCACTTCAAACAAAACAAGGATTATCAGTAACAATACAAAGCTGGGAAAGCAACAACAACAAAAAGATATAAGAAAGATCTCTTGGAAGAGTTATGCTATTCTAAAACTCAAAATTATTTGAAAACATTTCAGTATAACCGGGATTTAAGTATAACCGATAATGACGTATCATGGCTGAGTAGAGTATTTTAGCATGCCATAATGGCATTATGGGTATTGTACACATCGATGGAAAGGAAACGCTACATCCGCCATTTTGCATGCAGACATGAGTGCTGTTCACTGTGTTACACTATTTTTTTGGTATCATTTTCTTTCTGTCTTTCTTTTTAGGTATTGTTTCCTTGATGACAGGTGTTAGGTTTTAACTTTTGACAGAGAACTTCTGCGATTTCCGTTCTCAACCGTCCAAAAAATATTTCAGTATAAGCGGGATTTCGATATATCCAATTTCAGTATAACCAGGTCAACTGTACTTAGCTTGTACTGGTAAGCTACTATACATACAGGTACTTCTTAACATAAAAATATAACCAAATCAGCTTTATTACCAATGGCACCACATAAGCTCCCAAAAACAAAGATGATGAAACTGTCTCCATTCGCTTTGAGATTCTATTGATTCCTCGAAAAGACAGATTGCCTGCAAATGATAACAATGATTATATCAATATAACACTTACCATTTATCACATCACACTGCTTTCATTGAATGTCCAAAATAATCTCAAAAAAAAAAAAAAAAAAAAAAAATTTGAATTAATAATAATAATAGTAATAAAACAAAAGGTAAAAAGTAAACACTCAGCAAAATGCAATATTGAAAATATTCATTTGTATTAAAATTCAACCAATTTATATTGTAAAAAAATTAAGACTTTTTTCTGTATGCGCTCTAGCACCATAACTGCTGCTCCAATCAACTAGAAACTTTCTGTGTGCCTTAGCTATCCGCTCAATGCATTACAAGGGTGTAATCTGTCACCTCATTCGGTCACTAAGTATTTTTTTAAAATTGGCTTGTGTCATTATCAAACCCAGGCCACTTATCAACCTTCTACCACCATCTTCAAACTTTTTAGTTGTGTTAAGGAACTCTCCACCGAATTTTTGCGAAACCCCGAAGAAATCGTGGCTATAAATAAATCTATTGAGGATTGGCTCATATGAAAGTCCCTAAGTTATTTATAGTTTTTGAGCCTTCTTCTCACTAATTTTACAAGCGATATTATTAGAAACTAGATCTAGATCTAGATAAATCTATTATTTAATTAATATCAAATTGGTGTACGGCCAGAAACATTTTTGGGTTTAAAAGGCTTCAATGTTCTTAATTTAGAAAGAAAATTACTTATATTAGTTCTAGGCCTATTTTGTTGAGTATCAGACGATTGCTGAACGTGGAGCCCAAAATAAGGAAGGTGGGAGAGAGAGA
>JASKDV010054505.1:0-15680 GCA_032466395.1 Aegires albopunctatus | reverse complement strand
TTCCCTGGTCGCCTCTTACGACCCGCACATGGAGAAGCGTTGGCCCTATTCTTTACCCCCGGGAACCACACGGGGGTATATTGAACAGTGTTTCAAATTTAGTTCATACAATGAATTTAATCTGTATGGATGACCAATAGAAGCATAACGTGTTCCTGTTTGTTAGGTCTAATGAGCATTTTGAAAACTAGCAAACAAACAAAATACTCTAAGAAAAGTATGTTATAGGATATGAGGAGAAAAAAAAAGTTACCATAGCTATATTCTGAACTAGACAGCACTAGAATTTGATCATTAAAGACCCACCCAAACCCTTCCTCACCACTCAACACAGCCAACAGCAAACGACAAATTTACAACAGCATAAAAAATAATAAGTTATGATTCTTAGAAAAATGAGAAAAACATAAACATGCTTAATCGGCACATGGAGAGCAAATTGAAACATTCTCTTAAAAATAAGGCAAATATGGACAAAAAAATATTTACACATTAATATGATGCATAATATGTTAGTACATATCTAAGTAATGCTTTAATAATTTTTAGAGTTTCTGCACTTATATGTTTCATGATGAAATACCCATTAACGCAAAAATATTACAAGGTATGTCAAAAGTGCATTAATAAAAAAAAAAAAGAAAACATTTTAAAAAATCCTCCATTTTAAATACATTCAAACTCAAAATATTTATGTATTCAACATCTCAAAGAAAAACAGTTATACATTTTTACATGGTCTATTGCAATATAAAAGTTCCATATTCATTATCACTCGTAAGAGAAAAGTTCAAGAGGATGCAAATGACATTGATTATGAAAGTATATTTCAATTAATTAACAAAATAGGGATGGCTGGACACAATTTATTTATGATTATAATCACCTTCTTTTCAATGCATAAGAAGTCTTGAAAATGTGCAAGTTTTACTTTGAGTGATTTTGATGAGCAGAAAGAATGAGTATGTATAAGCTCTGGGGCATGAAAGTCATGATGGAAGATGTGGAAGACTTTATACTGTTCTTGATCCTAACGGTTATTTTAATTTTAGTGTCAGCTTTATTCTTTTAATATTGAGCCAATCACCAGTACTTTATTAATCATATTATTACATTAAAAAATAATATGTTTGAGTATAACGTTTAAAATGTGTTTACATATTTGGCTGTGCTCAGAATTAAAAAAAAAACAACCTGAAATGTGGGTTTATGTATTCTCATGATTATGAATCAATTCAATTACATATACAATAAATTAAAGATAAATCACAGGGTGGAATGTCAATGCAAAAGGAGCATGGCATTAGTGATGAAATATGCATATGTTAGTGTTCTTTTATTTATGATGTCATCCCATTCTTAAAATACTCTTAAATCATCCGTACAAAAATCAGATGTTAAAAAGAAAAAAACCACATTTTTTTGACACGGCAAGAGGGTCTATTTAACCTAAGTGAGCACTAACCCAATATGTTGCAGTCCTCACTATCAAAACAGGTATAAAGGAGACCAAAATGAATATTGAATGAGATGAAAATTATACTAGCCGAAGGACAATGTAATTTGTAATGTCTGTGCCGTAATTATGATAGAAACACAATTTATTTCTCCATGTATTTAAATTAAATAAAAGTAAAAGCAAAACTTTATATAATTCACATATCAACAAATAAAGGGGATCGATAAAATGATAAGCCATTGAGAATGTCTTTTAATTTATTTACTAAATCTTTCTAACTTACAGTTTATACGTGCTCTTGGGGTTACCTGAAAGAACTATTGCACTTAAAATAAAAACAATAAATCTTGAATTTATCAACCACAAAGTATCCTATTTTCTGCATTACCATTTAAAATTAATTTACTATATTTAATGATAACTTTAAAACATTAATTATTTACTTTAATTCATCTCAAGTAAAAAGAAGGTAGTGTGGTTAAAGAATCAGACTAAAGGCAGAAAGACAAAGATCAATAACCTATGTATCTTATCCATGTCAAACCAGTACTTCATTCTTACCACTCCATACTTATGTCATTTCAGGAAAGGTTACACTTTAACTCTCAAAGATTAACTGAATTATGAAAAGTAAGACTGTAGTTGGGCATATTTTTTATTCTCCATTGACCATTCTCCCAATCGCTTGAGTTAATGTCTTTGTGATTCATGAGGCAGTAAAAACCTGCCCTCCTCACTATTACAATGGACATCATCAAAATTCATGTGATGTAAAATGTAAGGATGGGGACAAACTCAAGTCTGATAGGGGCCTTTCATTGGGTAATTTTTGCTATAATCGAATCCCAAATCAAATATCTGGTTGATTTAATGTTATTCAGTTTCAAGAGTAGCTGTCATTTAACAGGGCTTAGTCCTTGAAAATAATATTTAAAAATTGCATGGCACAACATGGGACATTTAATTAATTACAACACTGATAATCTGACATCAAAACACATGTATGACATATTGAACTAATATTACGTTGGTCACATAAATGAAAAGAAGAAAAAAATTCCCACCAAAAAGACAAACAAAATATTAAATGTGCACAATCAAAGATATCAGTGTTTATAAAAGCTCTTGAGTCACATCTTTCTGTAAACTAACTTATCAGTAGTGATATCAACAATCAATTGTACCAACTCCAAAAAGAGAGAAAAGCAATTACCAAAACTCTACACAACTGTTTTGTAAAAGCAAAGCCTCTGAGGAAAAATATGTAAGGAAAAAGGGCATCTTTGTTCTGAATATTTATGAGACTTAAATCATCAAATCATGATGCTGGAAATGTTTGCGTGCGTTAAAACTACTGCTTCCATCCTCTTCCCTCCATTTCTCACTTTAATGCAAAGGGGCAGCTAATGTGAAAATAGAATGTCTGAGGCAAATATGTCAATAATGACTGTAGTGAGTGGGAGGTAACTTGAGGTGGTAAGAACATTTAAAAAAAAAGAAGATATTGATATCAAATTGAAGATTTACGACACACTTTAAATATTATAAATAAAATCTGAAAAATGTCCAAATAATCGTTTTCAATGGTAAACAAACAATCAAATGGCCATTGTAAGTTATTTTCAAAAGTTTTATCTGAATTCAGATAAAATGTCTATTCCTGGTAAAAAAATTCATTAAATGTTGGTGTTCAATACAGAACAATACACTACAAACAATACATGTGCATGCTTGACAACATGATGTGTAAGTATGTGTCAGATAGTTATCATTACTGAAGTAATTTTATTACAAATGAGATGTATGTTAGCATTACATAATCTAAATTTGAATAACATTTTAAGAAGAATCCCATTGGCTTCAACTCAATTTAAATAAAATAAACAAAAGGTTGAAAATAGCTTTGCCCAATGATAATCATAGTATGATATGGACTGTATGATGATAGTCCAATAGAGATGGAAGTTCAAGAAAAGTAATGAACATTGTTGATTCTCAATTGAAAACCCTGTTTATCTATTGGTGTTTCAAAAGCTGGAAAGGTCGATAACAACACATTTTGTTGATTTTAGCCACTTTGCATGGTGCTCATACATTATTAACTTACGACAATACCCCAACATTACATAATATGTCAAGGAGAAAAAATCAAAATACATGAAAAAGAAAATAATTCTTTTAAAGAATTTTGCAAGTTGCAATTCAAATCTTTTAAGAATATTGAAAACATTGAAACACGACATATAAGCCATTTAAATGCACAATCAACAAATTATGATACACAATGATCATATGAACAAAATCATTCTGTTCAATATCATTAATACTTAATACATCTTTACTTTAAGAACAAGATCAAAGTGAAAAATAATGGGGGAAAATCTCAACATAAAATCAAGAAAAACTTATACAAATCATCAATATTCATCATTTGTTAGACTAGTTTACAAAGATAGGTTTGTTGAATAATTAGTACGAGTATTCTTAATTAACCTTTTTTTTATAAGAAGGCAAGCTTGCTCATGAGGGAATTATGCACATAAAAAGTATAAGTAAAGAAATAAATGATACATATTTCATAAAAATTCAATGGAGCCGTCGCTGCCTAGACAGACAGCCTCCTCAATGGCTTTAAATAAAATATATATCAAAATGACTCTGATTTCCTTTCCAGTGGTGGATAGACACAAGTAATGATAAGTAATGATAAATAACCTCCAATCTCATTTACATGCCTGCATGTTTAGATGCAGAGAAATTTTAGCATTCTTTTAAGAAACTGTCATGAAATAATAAGAATAAATATCATTTTTGTTTTTGAATATACAACTTATTATTTATTTCATATAAATAAAAAAACGAAACAAAAAATGCTGAACTCAGCTTAAAGAGAGAGACATGTACAAGAGATGTTTAGATCTTTCCACCCTATTCTAATATATTCATACAAGCAAATTTCATTGATCAGTAAATCTACTGTGACCAGTTTCCTTGTGGAAGCTTGTGACTTTAATCAGTACCTGCGGTTCTCTTGTAGGTTGGCTTAAATGGAAAGTGGGAGTGACTTTAGTACCTTCCGCTCTCTTTTTAAGTAAAACACTCAATCTCAAATGTGAACCATTTCATGGACATAAAATTTATACTAACATTTAGCCAATCTAAAAAGGCACGTATTTTGTCACTTTTTTCAAATGATTTAAAATAACAGGCAATGTTTCATCTTTTATCTCTTTTATAAGTTTTTTAGCGTTTTCTTTTAAGGAAAGCTAAACCACTTTAAAACAAAAACATTTCTTATAGTGATTCAATCAGCAGAGATAACCATGTAGCAATAATTATTGGCTGCCATTATGATGAAAGTACCAAAAAAAAATGCTACTGTAAAAAAAGTTACACATAAATATCTTTATTTAGCATGTGCCAGCACAGCCAACAGGACTTTTTGACAAAGAAGCCAAGATAAAAATTCAAAGTAGTGATAGTAGAAAAGGTGTATTCTAATGTCTTGCTTTAATGCAAATAACAACAACAAAACTGAAATAAACTAATGTTCAAAATACTTTGACAGTATTTTGGATCAAAATCCATTTCTGCTCTTTCCTTGCTTTATCAATTAAATGGATAAAAACGGACTGCTTTTACATAGTAATTGTTTCACGTCACGTAAAACATTAATAATCCGGTTCATTTTATTATAAAGAGAATGCATTAAAGAAGCATGATAAAGTCTTTAGTAATGCTTCAGTGGTGTGACATAGTTTATCAAGAAAAAAAAAACCCAACATAATAATTAAAACAATAAAGATGATGTCATTTAATTAAAATAAATCTATCGAGTGCCATGAGGTCATGAAGAAAGTTGTTTCAGAAATATTATAGTTATTGAGTATGCGTTCTTTTACAATTATTTTATTCATTATCATTATTACATATTATCATTATTATCTTTTTTACTATTATTATAATTTATAGATGAGAACCCATTAAAGCTTTCAATGAAAGATGAATTTTTGTTATATATGTAGAAGACCCCAGAAATAACGGTGGGCCTGATGATAATGGATCATAAATTTAGGTGTTGGGACAAGTACTTGGAAGAAATTCCATCCTCAGTTTCCAAATTGGTAGATCTAGATCTAAATAAAGATCTAGATATCAGTAGAACTATATGTAGATGAAGTTTACCGAAACAAAACTAGATCAAGATCTAAAATTTAGATAAAGTCCAGGTCTAGTTCCATCTCGAGATATCATTAAGAGTTTCCTATTTTAGTCACTTCTAAAATTATTCTTATCAATTCCTACCGTTAAAAACAAATATAGGTCTAAATCTAGAATCTAGATATCAAATATATTTATATCTAGATTTCTAAATCTTAGTAAAATAAAAATAAAATAGAGACACCTCAATCCACTTTGCTGATAGTCTTCACCATAGGAGTAGGAGTCATGAGTAAACTGATTTACCTCTATTTAAGAATTTTATCTTATGATGCTAGATAATGTGTGGTGGCACAGGAAAACCCTTACATTGATCAAAATCCAAAATGTTCCCTTTATGAATATATTTAATAGATAATTCATTCTGAGTATTTTGCTTTTTATTTTATGATATCTTAAACAGATACAGAGATGACTTTCTTAAGATACCTAGCCAGCGAATATCAAAACTGAGAAAACTGCGACTTAAGTTTGGTTTTCAGTAAAATGTTAATGGGCCATGATAGTTATTCAGCAACACAAGGAATTTAGACTTAAAATTTGAGAAAAATATTTGAACACAATAAATATAAGAAGATGTAAAACAATATAAGAAAACAAAAACAATATTCTGTTGAAGTAACGAAAATCAATTTTATAAGCCCTTATCTCAAAAGTAAGCCCAGCAACTTGTGAAGTTTTCCTATGCCGCCACACAAATATGGCAAACCTAAAATGATACACAAGAATAAATCTAAGGAGGATTGGCAGTCTAATGATACATGATTGAAATGAGGCTAGTAATTTCATTGCCTGAAGAAATACTGCCATTGCAAACTTTGAACATTCAAACTTGCCTTGAAGTTACTAAGTGCCGATAACCAAGCTGCAACAATAAAAAACACATTGCAACAGAGATATTCTTTTTAAAATTGCATCATGAGGACAAATTTTGATGAAATATAAAAACAAAATCATTGATTCTAGTCAATCTATTCCAAAAGTACTTGTCTCTTCCACAGCCATGACCAGTTTTTCAAATAACATATCTGAGGATGTGTATGGTGGCAGATCTAGCCGATTGAAACATGTGTGAGCTCTGTGTAAAATAAAGAAAAACGAGAAGCTTTAATTGCAACACATTTTAGAACAATGGCTATTATTTACAGATCATCAAACACTATGTTATGTTTCTAATAATTTACAGATCATCAAAAACTATGTTATGTTTCTATTTATTTACAGATCATCAAAAACTATGTTATGTTTCTACTCTGCTTTTCAGCATATAATTCAATTTGTCTTCAATACAGAGCAGCTGGGAAATGAATAGGCCTGCACATTGATCCGGTTTTAAAATAACCAGATAAACGGGTGACCCGCTTTGAGATTAACAGTTATCCGGATAAAGAATCGGTTTTGATGAACCACTTTGTAGACTAACTGTATTTTTAACCCAGTTTGAAAAATCAGATTTTCAACCCCGTTTGATGAATCAGATTCCTAGCCCGTTTTGATAAATCAGATTTGGATCTGTTTTGTAGAATCAGTTCGAAGAACCGCTTTAACTAATTGGATTGACGGCTCTTTTACCATATTGTTTTGATGCATCATCATGATGATAATGATAATGATTTTTTTGTTTGTGCTTTTGTTTTGTTTTGGAGTGGGTGGGCGGGGTTGTGGGGTTTTTGGGTTTGGGGTGGAGGGAAAGGAGAACAGGGTTTCTTTTGTTTGTTTGTTGTTTCTTTTTTGTATTTTTTTGTTGCTTTCTTGTACTTTTTTTTATTCTTTGTTCTGTTTTGTTTTTATCATCCTATAGATTTAAAGGATAGATAGATTATTCTTCCTACTAGGTGCCATCTCACAGCATGATGTAGACATATAGGAAAGTCGTTAAATATTTCAACAAAATATGCACAAATAAAAATTAACCAGATCAGGTGACAATAAAAATAAAAAGAAGTAATAATAATAAAAAATAAAAAGAGGAACAAAATTAACAGCTCTATTCATTAGCGCAACAGTGTAACAGAATCTAGTCTATAGCATACATGTACCTTGGGTAAACCTAGGCCTACATTACTTTTCTCCAGCCTAGGCCATGACTTCTGAAATATTGGCCTAGGCTCTTTCTCTATTCTCCTATAGCCTTCACCGTCCCACATTCACCATGTGTCTATATTCAATAATAGCAATCATCTAGATGCAGCATGCCATCCCCCACCTCACCCTCTAAATAATAGCTCTAGCCTCTCCCTTTTACCCACATACAACCATCAGTGAGGGGGTGGGGGTAGTCTTTACGGTTGGTTACATTCATAATCAGTTGTTATACCTTGGTAGGCTTGTAACCTTGCCCCATTTTTCTATGCAGAACTTTCTTGGACCATTGCTTCCTCTCAGGGCAGAAAATCCTTCGTAGGGAATGCTGGATGAGCCAGTGACAAACTGAAAAGAAAATACAGTCAAAAGGAGAATGGAACAAAATTGGGATAAGAATTAATTAAAAGATATCTTTGAGTCTCATTGCAAGGGGAAAACAGAGGAGTTTTTAGGAGAATTTTAAAAGATTTTTATTTTCTAGGAGATCTGAGGTGATTGTAGGAGTGCTACAGGCCCTGATCTAGCTTCTTAATCTAAATATAGATATTTTGAAATGGATAATTGAATATATCCCAAATTCTCAATCAGGCCCAAGACCTACATTCAAAATCCATAATCATAATGCCCATCTGTTTAATTTCGAAGCAGTAAAGTTTAATCAAAATTTATATAACCTTCACTACAATTATTCTTTGGGTTTTCAGCTAGTTTAACTTTAAACATTATTTTTAAAAATCTTTTTAAAAAAAAGAATTTTCTCAGATAAACATTCTTAATGAACTAGCACACGCTAAGAGCAAACCTGCAACAGTCTCAAGCGCCTTTCATTATCAAATTTCTCAATGGCTTCCCAGAACCAATGTATGACAGTATGCTGGTCATGATATCCTGAGAAAATGTAAAAGTAATACTTGTAAATATTCATCATAAAAATCATTGTTTTTTAGTTAGATTTTTATTTTTGACAAACCTTATTTTGACAACAGGCATTTGTTAAGATGCAATGGAGAAAAAAAATATTGTAGTAATCAGTTTATAAAACTTAAATTTTTAAAAAGTCAACAAATTAATGAAAATCCATACTTTTATCTATAAGTCAAGACAAAAAAAAAAAGATGGGGAAAAAAAAACATTCAAGCAAGGATATTATACTATAGAATTCTCTTATATTCCTCACCAGAACGATAGTCTGTATTTCTCCTCCAGTCTCCAATTTCAATTTCAACTGTTCCCGCAATCACCAGTTCTAATTCTCTTGCATCAAAATTGGACACAAGCCGACCATCTAATACCTGGTGATTATAATAATGATAATATAGTGGTAATAATGTAAAGTTAATGATAATATAAATAGAGAGAACAACAACAATAATAAAAATGAAATTTAGAAAGACAATACTAATTAAGATTAGTAGCAGTAATAATGGTAATAATAATACTTTTTAAATTTCGTTTTGTAAAAGCTTTAGCACACAAGATAGATTACAGATGATGACTAGATATCATGGGTCAAAGTGAGCAAGGAGCAGTTCGCCTGAAAATTTCAAGCCAGAGCACCGAAAAACCTGCACGCAGAGCTGCAAATCCGTATTGAGGCTCACAGGGGTCTGAGGCTTAGCTCACCAGATTTTAGGAAACACCAAGAGGAATATTACGCGAAAAACAATTCGAATGGCTGGGAAACGAATGAAAAAAATCACCGACTTGACAAACACCATATTATTCCTCAAAGCCAAGCTATCTTTTTCTTTATTTACTGTTTCTTTTCTTCAATTACATATATATATATTTCTTTGTTCAAAATGGCTAAAATTTGGTAAAAGAAGCAATACATGTACATATTTTGTCGATCACAGCTAAACAGCTATCTGTATTCTGGAGTTCAACCATTTGATTATAACCTAAGAGGAAGGGTATCAATTAACTAGCTTTGGATGGATATGAGGACTGGAGGCATTCTACTATAAAATTAATACAAAGGACCTTTTCTGACAGAGAACTAAAATTACATTTTCCCCCTAAAAAAATCATAAGTTTGATGAAGATATTACCGTTATAGTCTAGCAATAAATTTTATTTCCTCTTGGTTTAGCAGGTTAAAAGGTCAACGTGACCTTGATACACGGGCAATTAATATTATTTTAGCACTAGGCCCTGAATGATTTATCTTTGCTTCAAGATATAAAAAAACCCACCCCCACACACTTACCTCCCTCTCTTTCTCTAACACGCACTCTCACCAGCACTATAATATTAATGTTGTTATTGCTATGCTACAGGAAAGCGGCTTGGCAGAAAATCAATATTTAAAGCTGTCGATATTACTATCATATTGATGTAGGCCTGCTACTCCTCTTATTCAGTTGTCAACTGTAGGTCTAAGTCCACTTCTATTGTATCAAACTGTGTGTAGTCGTGCCTGTAGACCTAGCACTGTGTGTGTGTCTGTGTACGCATGTGTGTGAGAGAGAGAAGATCTTGAGGGTGTTTATTGTATGTGCTAGAAAAGGCTTAGAGAGAGAGAGAATCACATAGAATCATCCGTAGGCCATACCCTATGTAAAATCTCGTAAAAAACGCAGCAATATGATATTTAACAATGATTATTTCGCGACCATTTTACATTTCCAGTAGGAGTAGGTCAACGGACTACCGAAAATCACCACAAAAATCTCAACGGCAATAATCTGTCTCATCCGGCCGAAATGATAATCAGCCGGCAAGACAGTGCCGGAAATTTTGATCCACCGGCACTGCCGGCAGACTTTGACCCATACTAGATATTTGTATACGCTGGTATTTATCATGAATTAAATTCAATTTCAAGCAAAATTTAGAAACAACAAAATTTAACAAAATGGTATAAGATGTAAATGGAAAGCTTCATTTTGTGAGAGAGAAAAAATGGACAATACACCACACTATATACAAACCTCATGAAATCCTCTCATCAGACTTTTAGTCTGCTCTGTTACTCCCCTCTCTAATCTCCACTGAACCATTTTTTCAATGTATTCCTTCTTGTTTTTCTCTGTTACACCTATATTTTTTCCATTTGGTTTCAATTCCCTTTCAGTGACCTGAATAAAACATAGATTCCACACAAGTTAATGGCCAATAGCTTAACTTTTTGAATGCTAATTAAATATAATTAAATAATAGTTAATATTAATTAAATCAAATCAATTACATAAATCCAAAATCAAGTACCTAAATATTAAGCTGTAATCAGATTTACCAGGTTGAGACATATATTATATTCAGGGGAAGAGGACAAACTCCTAGAAACGATGGTAAAATTTGAAATAGTGATCAGAGAGGAAAGTTTTTCCACCTATTAAGTGCAATGCAAAGCAGCCTTCAAGCTCACAATCGCAAAAGCAATGTAAATAAGACAAGAAAGAAAAGACAGGGAAGAATAGAAAACATCAAAGAAGGTTGGCTTGTTACTTGGAAGCAAGGAAGACATAAAACGCAAAAATCTCTCAAAGTTAGTACTCAATAAGCTAATGAATAAGGGCAGACAAAACAAAACTAATACTATACAACGCCCTGATCAAATCAATACTACTTTATAGTTTTGAAAAATGAGCAATGACAAAAACAGAAGAGAATAAAATAGTAGATGCTTTCCACAGAAAAGAGCTGAGATAGGTTTTTGGTACTCCATTGTCTTTTCAAATCATTAGAGACAAGATGGAGACTTTTTCGGCATATTTTTGTGATGCAATAATGAAATCCCCACAAACAGAGCGATGACAGTCCCTGTCGCATTAGATAACAATTTGAAAACACTCAAGGAAGGTGCTATATTATCATCCCCGACTGATTTAAGATCACACCAGAAAAAAACCACAAGATAAAGAAGTTGAAGCTGCAAAGTCGGATGACATTGATAGCAGAAGGTCAGGGTAGGTCATTAAGTGCAATAGATAAAAGTGCACAAAATATTAGAGATACTACCTACTTTTCTACTCTTTACTCCCTTTAAAGAACATAATGATTTACATATTATTTACCTGTCCAAACACTTCTTCACTAACAGAAAATGTAAGGTCTAATTCCACCTCACTGATGTCATTATCTTTGATCCAAAGGAGGCTTTGATGAAATTCCATATCCAAGGACTCTACATCCTCCAATGATAAAGAACTAAAAAAAACAACAAAAAAAACAAAACAAAACAATGAAGATATACAAATAATTGGCATTTGAATTTTATGGAGGTACTTGTCTAAAAAGAAACAATTTGCATTTCTTATTGCATTATGATTCCCTGTGACATACATTTGCTTTTTTCCCTATGTGCTTATTTCAAAGAAAATTCAATTTTAGTTCTTCATATATTTCCCTCAATGTGACAGAGATTTTTATGACATCTCAGCTCAGATACCATTAAATAATTGCCACCATTCATGGTAAATCATATCTCTTTACACTAAACATTGGTCCTCAGTGTTCGACAGATTAAAGAATCTCAATCAAACTTTATCCATAGGTCAAAGCTTGGTTAAGTAAAGTAAATAAGATCAAGCAACCAATCTAAGTTTCTGTCATGACTTAAGAGGCATTGAATACCAAATCGTTACATAACGATGTAATTCATTATCATAACACCTTATATCATGTAAAAGATCTTTATTTATAACTTGACTTTTTTATATATAAACATTTGATAATTGATTATTTTGAGTTTCTCAATTCTGAGATAGAATCATCCAGCACATTCTATTTTACACTCCCTTATTAAAATGAGGTTGCAAAACATACTTACACTCCTAGCAGGGCTTTATAAAAAGGCCTTGTAAAGAAAGCATCCAAGAGATACTGGTGAACGAGTGCCAACCCAAGGACACGACCTGAGAATCGGAACCTGTAGATAAAGGATAAAAATAAATTCATATGGGGAAAGAATCTTTGCAAAATGGGCCTGTTTACAAATGTAGGTTGATAAATCAAATAGTTTAACCAACTGTGAAAAGCTTCAATCTTTAATGAGTGAAAAATTTGATATGAACTTTCTAAATAAGAGAGTATGATTCTTTATTTCTGGCTTAAATACATAAATATTATTCTTTTTCTATCATAACTGTTTCTTCTAAAATTTGAGCCATGTTGAAACCATTCTATGCAATTCTAACAGGTAAATAATTGGGTTTTTTACCCCCTCCCTTCCTTCAGAGAGGGATCAATTACTTCTCCCAGTATACACAATTTCAAATGCTGAATGACCAAAAAAAAACTTAGAAATATGTTTTATTTCAAATGACCAAGAAATATATAAGCCGACATAAATGTTGCAATTATTTCCAAATGGTCAAGAAGAGATTAATTAATGTATCTGTGATTAGGTAAATATGTAACAAGTGCTTCATTTTAAAGTGAAGAAATTGATATTGAAAATTAATTACAAGATGGCTGATGTATAAACTAAAATGGATTATTTTACATTTTCTAGAAGAAAAAAAAAAGAAAAAAAAAAAAAATGAAGGAGAAAGTAAATTTGATTTAAAAAAAGTATAAAATTTTGACTGATATACCATTCATGAGCATTTTCTACAAAAGAAGAGAGCGGGCTGACTTGAACAGTGTAGGTGTCATTTGCAGAGTATTCAAATAATCCATAGTAAGGATTAAAAAGCTCTCTAGACAAAAGGAAGAAAAACTCCCTGGATGGGCCACCATAATCCAAGCTGCAATAGAAGGAAAATGAATTTATTGACTTTTCTAGGAAATTTATGAAGCCCTTTCGTCTATAGATCAAAATTGCCAATAACCATGTGCAATAAAAAGGTGTTAAGATAACAAAGATAGATTATCATAAAAAGTAACATCAAACATCCATATTTTACTCTTTATTTTCGCAATTCATAAATTATCAAATTGTAATTTCCCTTCTTTCTAATAAAAAAAATTATTGAATTAATTTTCTTTGTTTATTCATTATCTTACCCCTCCTCTCCAGCAAAAGTAATGTACAATTTGTTTTTCTGTAGCTCCTTCTTTGGAGTAGACATTATTTTATTGAAAGCATCCTCTAACACATGATCTCTCCTGACAGTTAGTCTGAAAAGTAATTGTAAAGCATTTATAAAATAATTAATTTCATAGCCTTTGTAACACTGTCAATCAAAGGGTATAAAACTTTATTTGAGCGGACATCGATGAAAAATCAGTAATTAATTTCAATTATAAAATTTATTCCAATGCGTCAGAGAAAAAAAAGTACAAACAAAGAAGAGTAAATAAATTAAAACTACAAAAAAATAACAAATAAAAATAAAAAACTGTATTTTGACCAAGCAATGAGCTTAATTTGTTACCAAGTATACAGTCTATCAAGAGGAAATTTATAACAAAGAACTGATTAAATAAAGCGAAATAAGCTAAGGTAAAACACTGAAGATTTTATATCATAATAATTTTATTGGGAATTGTTCATCTCCTGATTAAACGTTTTCATAACTTCAGGGTTAATGCTTTCATTCTTCTAGCAGGCCCAACCTTTCATCCATAATTTTATCTATTGGTCTATAAAAAAATGTTTGCTTACTTTAATTTCCCTGGTCCCTGACCATAACCTTTGGATTCCAACTTGCGATAAAAATTCCGTAATTTTGCTTGAAAATCACGTTTGTAAGGGGCCGGTACTCTTCCAGGCAACCTTTGAACTGGAAATTATATGAAAATAATGATGCAATTATGCATAAAAACAAACAAACAAAATACAATTTTGGCAATGACTAGTCAGTATAATAAAGAAAGTAATGAATACAAAGGAGGCTCAAATATATTAACTATGATAAAATTCTACACTAAGCTGAAATTTTGCAGACATGTTCGTTTCTCCACATAGTCACCAAGCAAAGAGGGACATTTCTGACAAATCAATTTGTCTTTAAAGGTCCTTTATGACCTATCATAGGTATATTATCTTATAGCAATATGCCCAGATCTAGGTTGTAACAAAATCCAATGTTCAATGGCAGTTATAAAATGATGGGACTCTCAACCTTTTGCTGTTTTGAACTTCTGAAGAGTGGATTAGACTAAAGCAGGGGTCATATTACTGTCATAGACCTTTGAAGGTCATGAAATGGCAGAAATGTGTTATTTTGCACAGTGACTATGTAGAGAAATTATCAGGTCTGGCATACTGATATGATTTTAACATAATTAGAATTAATACTTTTTGAACACCCTTTGTGCATCTGTTAAATTGTGTGGCTGTAATTAATAATATAAATAATAAAACTCTCAAATATGTGGCAAATGTCAGAGGCTTGGTACAGCAAATTCTTTCATAAAGTTGCCTTGTAACCATTATGGGCTGGAAACATCAGAAACATTTCAGAAAATGTATGATAGAATTAGATACAGGTTTGCCACAACATTGTTCAAGGCCACAATGAGAGCTGACAATTCAATATGAACCAAACTGAGGGTTGTTAAGTTATCAGTTAAAGACGCCATCATAAGGTCTATACTTTCTTTCTTTCCCTTGTTTAATCATGTAAGATGGCAGTAAAGGTAACAGAAGCCCAAAGAAAAGCATTTGGAATTTAGAAGGCATGGAGAAAAGATATTACTTTAAGCTTCAGAGGTCTAAACAAAAGCTAAATAAAAACAAAAGTAATAGGAGAACTAGGAACTCAGATAGTGAGTCAGACATTCAACATCCCTGCCTCAAAAATTGATTGCCATAGGCATTCATTATTACCTAGCACCGTAAGATTGTGGAATAAATTAAATCAAGATTTTAGAAGTAGCGAAAGTGTTAGTTAGTTAGTTAGTTATTTGGAGTTTACGGGCTCAGTCAACCACTAGGGTTATCTCCGAGTCCATGAAAAAGTAAGATGATATGCTAGTGAAAAGATAAAAGCAGAAGTAGAAGAAACAGATTTTAGAAGGGGGA
>JASKDV010054394.1:1843-15681 GCA_032466395.1 Aegires albopunctatus | reverse complement strand
ACGTCTAAGCTCAGTCCAGTTGAAGTTTCTATTTGACACACTTGAGCCAGCATCACCTTTTGAGAATGACTCATATACAATATTGATCAATCATGATATAATTCAAGATCTTGTATAGGATCGCATTTCCTTCTGACTTCAAATTGTTTAAGAATCAAAAGGGTCAAGGCTTATATAGAGTAGAATGGTTAA
Organism: Aegires albopunctatus; assembly: GCA_032466395.1. Classification (NCBI taxonomy): domain Eukaryota; kingdom Metazoa; phylum Mollusca; class Gastropoda; order Nudibranchia; family Aegiretidae; genus Aegires; species Aegires albopunctatus. The sequence goes on along the minus strand of JASKDV010054394.1, from coordinate 15,489 downwards.
GATTGCGTATTTTGTAGAGGGAAGAACACTGTACTACCCAACTATTTAATTAAATATTGATCAACAGGTGTATTTGAACAGACATATTCGCAGAGATCATCTTCTTAAAATTGTAGAACGAATTGGTCCTCTTTTAGACAAGGAAATCAAACCCAGCATTACTGGTGTCAGGACGCTTCTTGGTGCAGGAAGCCTTTCTCTGCTTCGAACTACTGAAGGTCTGTTGGCTTGGTTCATGGCTCTATTTAAATTACAAAACAGGAATTGATTATATCGTGAACTATATAAAGTTTGCATGTATACATGCAGCATTACGATTTAAGCGAATGATAATGCTAGTATAAGAAAAACTTTAAAATTTTGGCACCTCATAAGTAATAATGCTCTCTTATATTTATATAAAATAGTTTTATGGCTTTACTATTTGTGCATCCAAACAGTTGAATTTCTTTTTTAATTTCAGGGTTGATTTTCGAACTTTGTCTATTTCAATGAGATTTAATTCTAGAATAATGGATGGCATACATTTGACTGTAAATTGTTGTATATTTTATATATGTGATTGATCATAACATTTAATGACACTCATCTGATTGGTTGTATATTTGACAGCAATTTTTTCCTTCATAACATCCAGGTATATTAACTCTCTGTTTTTTTCTTAGTTAAAATTAATCATTTCTTATTTCTTACTGTTATGATTTTTATATTTCATCTTTTGATTTTTTCATAATTCTGTATATTCAGTTCATACAGAAAGGAAAATAATTTGATATAATATGTTCAAATATAACAAACCAATTGTTGGTTTTTTTCACTTTCACTTTGAAGACGCAGAGAGAACAAAATGGGTTACAGTGAATCATTTAGCTCGTCAACATGGGGCTCCAAAATACCCCCCATCCAATTTAGCTCCTCCTCATATCAGTAAGTTATTTTGTTTTACCTCTTGTCCATGTTTTGTGGTGTAACATGTAATTTTTTTTTCTTTGGTCATGTTTTAGCCTCTATGCATGTGATGCTATTAGTTAGTCATGATAATGCGCACACATTTTTACATTTAAATAGTAATGATTGTATACGTTTTAAGTTGTCACTTGAATGGTGTTTATAAGAAATATATATATATATGTGGTATCATTTGTTATATATAATGACATATGATTTAAAAGAAAATGTTTTTTCTTTCTCATTCACGGTAGTAATAGTTTCTGGTGAACCCTGTAGGTCAATTTTTTTCTAATTCATTCTTCATTCTCAGAGATAATTCAGTATATGAATTGCATGAGTTTTTATGTTAATCAAAGCTTTTTTGTTTTGCATCATATGGTCATCCATGGTCATTTTCTTATCTTTGTTTATATTGATGTTCTGAAATGTCAGTTTAAGTTGCTTTACCATCTTCTTCAGCTCATGTCCTGCCAGCATATCAAATGTCAGGTGTCATTCGTCATCACAGCGTTATTCCAGCATCCATGTACAGCAAAATAAGTGTTCATGGAAGGAAGCTTGGTCATTTAGATTCCGTCTACTGCGTCCTCTTCGACCGGAATGGAAACTACATTTTTACTGTGGGTTGATTATTAATATTCTCTTTGCAACTGTATCAGTAATGATTCCATTTTTGGGTTTGATTATCAAAAAGCAAGTTGGAGAAGTCTTTATTATTATTATTATTATTTGCTGATTGCTATTTGATTTGTTTTCATCGTCATCGTTCCTATTATTTATTTATTCATCATCGATACTAAAATATTGATTTGATTTTTAATTTGTAATACACAAGTTGTAAACAAAATGATATATGTCAGTATTCATTGACTATTCTAATCTATTTATTTGTGGCCCAACATGGCAATACAGTTCTCAGAAATGCAGGATTACATTAAATATAGCCATGCATGGCATAGATATTTAAAACCCTGAAACAACCAAATGGAGTTGACTGGGTAAATAAAAAATAAAATAAAAAACATACTATTTGTTTTATAATTTTCTTGATACATGATATACACATTTAAATCCTTGAGATAACCAAACCTGATTGACTGGGTTCATTGATGAAACAATCAAAACTAAATAACATACTATTTTTATTATTGTTGTTGTAATTTTAGGGTGCAGATGACCACCTAGTCAAAATATGGAGCAGGCATGATATGCGTCTCTTGGCAACCTTCAGGGGCCATTCTGCAGAAATCACTGATATGGCCGCATCCTATGATAATATTTATCTGGCCACTGTCAGTCTGGATAAATCTGTTCGTATATGGAATTTGCAGACCAAGGCCCCTGCAGCTGTTCTCCATGCGCATACCAGTATGGTGACTTCTGTTCAGGTAAAGATAATCTGATTTTGGTTTGGTTTTTTTTAATGTATTTATGTTATCCCAATCTTTGCCAAGCTACTTTAAGAGCAAAGTTCTTTACAATAGAAATATGTTTACTTTTTCTTTGTTATTGTTAAATTTATCTCATTTCATTTCAATATGGTTATGTTACAAATGAAACTGTATGTTGTATCATCCTTTAGCTGACCAAGTTATTATGAACATTGATTTCATTAGTCACACTCTAATTAATTTACACTCTCTCTTTCTTTTATCAGTCAAGTCTAGTTACTTTCGATAGGTGATCTGGTTTTCATAAAAATGAAATACTCATGCTCTGCACTCCTTAACTTCACACTTATTCAATCGAACTATTGGAATAGTATTTGACTTATTTTACCTACTTAGCTTTATCAGTTTTCTGTGTCGAACTGCTATGTGGAGTATTCTGTAGTAATGGTGAAAGTCCATCTACAGTCTGGTCTCTCTAATCCGGACTTCTCTGTAAATCGAATTCCTCCGTAACCCGAACAAATTTCTGGGATCAGAAGCCCTAATTCTGACAATTCTGTAATCCAAACAAATTGCCGGGAATGGAGGTGTTCGGATTAGAGAGACCAGAAGACTCTACTTTATATTCTCTAATACTATAATAAATCTTTTTTTCAGTTTTGTCCCAAAATTTGTGGTGATAATCGTTACCTTGTTTCTACGGGCAATGATGGATGCGTGTGTTTTTGGTCATACAATTGCAGGACTAACGTTTTTATGTAAGTTTTAATTCAGATATGTATGTATAATTTTGTATTTAGCTTTATATATATATATATAATCCGTTCACAGTCATATGTTTAAAAGAGCTACATTTGAATCATTATTTTTTTATCTTCCGTTTTTGGATGTCCACATGGCATTTAGTGGCACCTGTTGTTTGATTTTATCGGTCTGATGTATTTGATTGGTTTATTTTATCATTGCACTATTTTTAATTACCGCTAGTCATAATTACTTCTCCTCTTTACCTTCAGTCAAAAGCCGATCAAGTTTGTAGAGAGATCAAGAGCAGGAGCCCAAATGTTGTGCTCCTCCTTTTCCCCCGGTGGTGCGTTTTTAGCTACAGGAAGCTCAGACCACGTGGTTAGGGTTTACTTCCTTCATGCTGCGGGGCCAGAAAAGATTTGTGAACTAGAAGCTCATCTTGTAAGTTTGATTGTAAATTCGATGTTTAATATAGACTTTAAACTATATCTGCACTAGGCCCGCCTGCCTCTATATGCCCTATAACCTCGTGCTTCAAGCGGTCAGCAAACAACCCAGCTCCGGGAAATCTTGCTTGTGTTATAAACTTAATCATGACAAAAGGAGGGCAGTTCCAACTGCTAGCTCTTTAAGTCGAGAAAAACACTGCAGTATTCATCTTGGATCAAGTTGAGCTATTACTATTAGTAAGGTTTTGCTGAAGGGGGGAGGCTGTGAATGTTGGTCTGATCATTCAATGATAACGAAGAGTCTTCAGCCGAACACAACTCGCAGTTTTTGGGAATTGAAATTATGTCATCTATGATACCTTCAAAGTATCAATATCAAACTTTTACAAAAAAATATGTGCGTATATATATCTTTTTATTTCATGTGTCTGCTCCATCATTGTTAAACATCATTTCTTGATTGCAATAGGATAATTGATATTGTTTTACTTTAGTTATTGATATCATCAGCTCTTAAAACGATAAGTATCTTTCCTGAATAGTATCCACAACAACAGTCAGTCACACCCAATGAAATGTTTTGCATTGACTGCCTGATTACTAGTTGAAGGCTTTTCGTATTTCCCCACCCGTTAACTTACTGGTAATAGGTTAGGGCATTTTTAGACATTTGAAGGCTTTTCGTATTTCCCCACCCATTAACTTACCGGTAATAGGTAAGGGCATTTTTAGACATTTGAAGGCTTTTCGTATTTCCCCACCCGTTAACTTACCGGTAATAAGGCTTGGGCATTTTTAGACATTTGTTCATCAATTTTTCGTGCTTTCTTGTTTCACCAATCATTGAATTCATTGTCAAATTGTAAAGTTTTCATTCCTATACATTCATAGAATATTGTGTACATTTCTTCAAATGCATTTTTATCCTTTTATTCCTTTAATCACACAATGTTCAACATTCATTCCTTACCCAGGACAAGGTAGACAGTATATGTTACAGTAATCACCATAATAGTTTTATCTCTGGAAGCAATGATGGCACAGCAAGAATCTGGCGTTTTGAAAAGCAGGAATGGCGGGCTATTGTTTTGAACGTGTCTCCCAAGATAAGAAGGTTAGTCTCTTTCTCTCAGCATTTTTTAATTAAAATTTGTGGAATGTTTACGTTTTAATTTTTCCTCGCTCTTTCGCGTTGCATTGTAAATTTAGTTCTGCGTCCTTTTTTTGTAAATGAATTTTATTTGTTTAAGTTTTATCTTTCAATGTGCTCAGCATTTGCTCATTTTATATTTTCTATGGCAGACCTAATGAGATGGTTACCAATAGAAATGCAAACAACAGTGATCAGATTCGTGTAACGATGGTCAGCTGGACCAAAGACGATTCTACCGCCATTACAGCTGCCTCAGATTATACAATTAAAATTTGGAATGTGCATACAGGCAGCTTGACTTGTACTCTAGAAGTATGTGATTTGATTACGGTCTTATGTAGTAATCACCTGTCTAAATATTTGTTTTGGTGTCTGTCAATTTTCTATCCAAATTTATGAGCTGCCCCATAAACATCTTTTTAACATTGACAATAGTGTAGGTAGAACAACTTTTTAATCAGCTCTTTTGGCTTTATCACAAAAATTATGTCGGTTATCTCTCGATGCCTTCTTACCTACCTACTTTTGATCAAATTACTTGTGGAGTGGAATGTTACAATTCAGCATTGAGAACAGTTTATTAAAATTGTCTTGTAGAATGTTACAATTCAGCATTAAGAACAGTTTATTTAAATTGTCTTGTACAATGTTACATTTCAGTGTTGAAAACAGTTTATTCATATTGTCCTGTAGAATGTTACAATTCAGCGTTAAAAACAGTTTATTCATATTGTCCTGTAGAGTGTTACAATTCAGCATTAAGAACAGTTTATTCGAGATGTCTTTCACAAATTTTTGGTGATATTGAAAAATCTTAGTTGCAATTTTGTACAGCAATAAGTTTCTTTTTTATTCACCAGGGCCATGAAGATGAAATTTATGTTTTAGAAACTTCCCCAACTGATGCAAGAATTTTGATCAGCGCAGGTCATGACGGGAAGATGAATATCTGGGATATTTCCAAGGGGACGAAAATCAAGAAATTTAATAATTTGGTAATTTGTTGTTTTCTCCTAGGTTGCCTCTATGGTTCTTAGGTACAGTGAGCATGCTAATGTCACATGGAAACGTGTACGATATATATGTGTCCATAATCATCATTATTAGTTCTATAGTCTACCTGCAATGGTCAACAGATGATTGCAATACCATCAATTTTAATTTTGATATGTTAAAGTGATTCAAAATTGATTTTCAAAAATGTTAAAATCTAGAATTTATCATAATTGCATTTCAATATGTTTGTATTACAGATTGAAGGTCAGGGACACGGAGCTATATTTGACTGCAAATTTTCTCCATGTGGTCAATACTTGGCTGCCACCGATTCTCATGGTCACTGGCTTCTTTTAGGTTTTGGCACAAATGACCGTTGCAAGAGGGTAGGTACCTTTTCCCCGCCAACAATCATTTTGAAAGGTGGTTTTAAAAAAATTGGGATTTAGGATTTATGATCGTGCACGGTAATTTCAACAATAAAGACGGTTTGAGATGAATTAAAACTATGGAGACGCTCATTACTCGCTCTAATATTTATTAGATAAATATAGGCTTATAGTCCTCTCTCCGTGACTAGATAATTTATCAATTCCCCTTTGCAGAGTAACCAATCCATTATATTGAGTGCATAGCTGCCAACCAGTGGGATACCACCATACTACGTTCGATTTAACTAATCCAAAGAACACAAAAATTTTGTTAATTTCATATTAGATGGAAAATTCTGCTTTGGTCACTTTCCTCCTCCCCATTAGTTATGTTGAAGATAAAGCAATTTCAATCTTATTGATGCTGGTGTTTCTATTTATTGCTACAGGATATTTTTTTATCTCACTGGGAAAATGGGTGTTACTCTTAGCGTAATTCTGCGCAGGAAGTACGATTTTGGTAGTGTGTGACGAATTCATTTCTATCCTTCATCGGAATGTGTGAATGCTGATATTTCTTTTACTCATCAGACTCCAGCACAACTTTTCTTCCATACCGATTACCGTCCATTGATAACCGACTCCAACGGATATTGTCTAGACGAACAAACGGAACAACCACCTCACCTCATGGCTCCTCCGTTTCTTGTTGACATCGATGGAAATCCATATCCACCTGCTTGTCAGCGATTGGTTCCGGGTAGAGAGCATTGTACGGAGTCCAGTCTGATTCCTCATGTTGCCGTCAACGAGGATGGTAAGATTGATTGCCGAGCTTTTGTTACCATAAATACTCACTGTTCATTTTTCTTAGATTTTGATGTCAATTGGTCATTGTAAACTTTCCAAAGCTTGTCTGAGATGTTGCTGCCAGATATGAATATAGTCTGGTCTCTCTAATCCGAACACCTCTGCTCCTGGCAATTTGTTCGGATTACAGAATATTCCGGATTAGGGAATGCTAAGAAATAGTGAGAGAAAAAATCTGTTCTCAGAAAATGGTTTGGATTACAGAAGTCCGAATTAGAGAGACCAAACTGTATAGGAATATTCACGATTCTCATTATTACCATAATTCAAGTAGAGCCTAGTAAAATAATGATCTCAGCATTTCACAACAGTTTAGACCAAATGCTTGGAAGAAATAATGTTTCTTTAGTTTTTTAGGCTTCTTTTTTTAAACCACATCATAAAATGCCTACATTTTTTCCCCCTTTAGTAGGTTCCTAATTTGTTTGGATAAATTTTTTTAAAAATGAAATTCTAGCATCTCTCACCGTCCTCGTATCTCTGATCCTTTTTATTTTTCTATTTTATGAGTTGCATCATGTACACTGAATTAACCATTACCCATGTTTTCTATCACAGGGGAGGCTGTGGTTGTTAGTGAAAGGGAGGCCCAAAATGACCAGTCGGCCCATGCACAGGCCGAGGAGGGTCATTCAGATTCGGACATCGATGTAGAAGCCCCCAGTCAGCCCGCTCCCGTCACTTCCTCTTCCAGAGCCGATTCGAGACGAATCCGTCCAAGCATTGATGCAATGATTGAAGCATTGCAACGACAGCAAGATGAAAGATTGAGGGTGGAACCAGGGGCAAGTAACCAGGTCATGTCTCCGCCTGCTTTATCATCTCCTCCTCCTACTCCTCGCGGGAATATTCACAGTAAGTAGCGTGAAGGGCTGATAATTAAAACCCGCGGAAATTCAATCTTTTAAATAGATGCTTTGCTTAAAGCTTTTACTGAGTTAATTTTTACTTGTAGGGAGGAGAATTGTTCCACAATTTTTGTTGAAATTGAACGACTTTATAAGAAATTTCAAAACTGTAGCTTACAAGATACATTTGATGTAGCAGTGTTTCTCATATAAATTATCGTAAATTCTACATAAGAATTGCATTACAGAACCCTCTTGAACTCAATATTTTTTATGTTTGATTTATTGAAAATATTTCCTGTTAAAATTTAAGTCTTTCGTATATTTCCATAATGTGACATATTTTATGTTCGCTTATTTCAATAGGTCGTGTTGGTATGAGAAGGAGTGGCGAGGTAGAAGGAGTTCGCCAATCACGAGGAAATGTGTCCAGTGTCAGATCTACAAAAAATGAACGCCTGGCATGGCGAAGACAAGTCATTGTGTCACCATTGAGTCCAACTGTTTTAAAGTATGCTAAACTAAACTGTTTTAAAGAATGCCAATCGTATTATTTTTACGTTGGGGGAATAGATAGTGGTATCAATTTGTTTGGACTGAAAGAAAGAAAGACATTCAAACTCAGAAGCAGTGGCAAAAGTTGTTAATCTAATTAATTCCCCAGACATCGTGCTGCTCCATAGTCTTTTTAAATCATAAGCTACAATTGAAGGGGTCGTCTGAACAGCAAGAAAGCTATGTCACATTCATCTAAAAAACAGAGTACTACCCAATTACCTACAGTTTAAAACGTGGGTTATCTATTTATATCTATGATGAAACAGTAAAGCTAAACCACGTGGAGTGCAGATTATGTACCATCAAGGTAAAGTCAACACTTTTTGTAAATTTTCTCAAAAACTGATGTCATATTGTTGTTCTGACCCCTTCAAATATTTAATTAATTGATAAAGTTGTGCTGATAGTGAAGTAGAATTTGGTTGGAGTTGTCAGTTTATTATTTCCAGAGTAAATAAAAAAAATCACCTCTGTTAGAATTTGCATAGTTATGGATGGTCTCATCCCGTCCTTTTCCACCTGATTTTTTCATGGTGTGAAATTAGATAATTACAAGATTCTCGTTTACGACCTGGCTTGCTACAAAATATTGAATTAAAGATTCTTGTACTAAGGTCTTTATTAGACTTAAAAGTTTGGACTGGTTTCATGCTGTGCCTTCTTCCTCTTTTTGTTTTTTTGTTGTTGTTTTTTTTAAATCCCAGTTTGGTCTTTGCTCGTCACGATACTCAAATCCCCCAAGAGGGAAACGAAGGGTTGAACTTTGATCCCGGGCTTAGATAACCCTGATGTAATAGAAATGATTATTATATCAGATACTGCTCTCACAGATATGCTATTTGTATCCAATACTCAGTATATTTCTCTATAAACTCTTTTTTAAGTGAAATCTTTAAACAGAATTTTTTATGTAAGTCATTTTATTGATGCAATTTTTATTAGATTATGGCTGATGTAATTATTATCTCTTACATGTCAATTAATGTTTAATTCTTATTTTTTGACTCTTAATCTTTCTTTTATTAACGCAATGTCTTTGAATGAACCCTTTTATGTCATTGTAAAGCGTCACTGAGCACCGTATGGTGGATGGTCCCTGGCGCTATATAAATTCGTTCATTATGATTATTATTATTATATAAACTCAATAAAAATAATGCACTTTGGATGCAAGCGGCAGTCAAGTTAAAAAGATATTCCAAGAGTTTTACGTTATTTGCATTTGAAGTAACATAATGGAATTATATCGAAGTGAGCTGATTTTATTTCTTAAGTCCATTTGCTTTGATGCATATATATATATATATATTGTTTGACTACGATATCTTCTTCACAGAATCTCAGAGGAGAGAAGATTGGCTCTATCAGAGGAAGAGGTCAAAAAGTTTTTGTCTGAAAGAAAGAAAAAGCTTCTCTCACCAGTTGGGGTAAGTAATGTCTTCATTGTATAACTGATTGTATTGAAGTCTGATGTTTTTGTCCAAATCGCAGTAGCTCTTTTGAGTAAAGAGAAATGTGCTGCTCTGTTTGCGAATGGCAGAGCTGTACAGCTTTTCTTGCGGTTGTTGTTATTTTTGTATATTATTTAGATCTATAGTTATACACATTTTCAAGATATAGTTTGTAAGTCATCAACAATTGTGGGTTTAATGATGAAATATTTTTAGTTGTCTTTTTGTTTTACTTCATACAGATGGCAGCAGCAAATAATGCGGACAAAGGAAGACGGCAGAAGCAAAAGAAATCTGCAAGCCAGGTTATCTATTTGGACGACATTCCCGAAAATATGGAAACGGCTAGAAACAGATTGACTACCAGGGCACTTTATGACACAGAGGAGGAGGTAATACACCTAGCTGGTTATTTTATGTTTCCTTCAAAGTGTTCACAGAGAGAATTGTATATATATAATAAAAATATTTTCTGCCATTATATGTTGTATTTATTAATATGCATATATCTTGTTTTTCATTTCAGGAAGATGAAGGCGGGGGTTCCGACTTGGACTTTTGGGAGAGGTGAGAATCTTTTGTAATTGAAATAGATTACATTTTCACAGATAGTATGAGTGTTTTTGATAATAATGATAATAATAAAAGTCGTAATACAAGATAAATTAAAATATAAGAGTGTTTTTTGCAAGAACCTAGCGGGGGATGCAATATTATTGAGATTTTAAGAAGAGTTATCTTCAGAAGTTAAGACTTTCATTTTATGATAATATTTTTGATTTCCTCCGCAGTGACAGCAGTGAAGAATACTCAGATTGGGTCGGGGATCAAGGCAGCAGCAACTTGGAGCCTCCAAAACGCAGATCTCAGAGGAAAAGGAAATATCGGAGGTTGTCTTCTTCCGATGAAGACTCTGATAAGAATGAGGATGATGATGATGTGGACGTTGATTCATCTTCATCTGACAATAGCAGTGATGCAGAGGATGGTGAAGAGGGGAACGAAGATCAGCCTTCAACCAGTAGGTCAAAAACCAAGGAAAAGGCGGCCAGAAAGAAGTCGGCAAAGAAAAATCAGGTAAGTTAGATTTCGGACGGAGATTTTTCCAATGAACTTGACATACTATTTCACCTAGTAATGTGAACAATATCTGATAAATATGAAAGATAATCTTTTAAGAAGATGTTTTGAATCGTCGACAAACGACTAAGTTTTGAGTTGACGCTTCACTCTAGCATACTGACAAGATCTTTCTCTACCTGTAGCCAAGTACCCATATTACACCTGGGTACGGTGAGGAAATGCATGTAAAGAGTCTTTCCCAAGAACTCAACATCGCGCCCAACCGGGATTCGAAACCGGAACCTTTCGATCACCAGCCCTTATGTCTTAACACTAGATCATGATGCCAGACATCTCTACCTGGGATTTCTTCTGGACAGTTTCAAATTCCCTACAGGACCTTAAGACAAGCGAATTTGAACCAGCTGCTGGTACAAAGGTATGTTTATAATTGTAGACGGTACCTTTCTTTGTGTTGATCTGTAAGTAAACACGTCTTTTTGAAATATCTTTCTTTGATTTAAGCCGAGAAGAAGAAAATCAGCCTCCCCGGAGCGCAGCAAAGAAATGGATGAGAAGATGCGTCCCCCCGATTGGATCACCACTGTCATACCCCGTAAAGCACCTTTTGTCCCACAGATGGGGGATGAAGTTGTCTATTTCCGACAAGGCCACGAGCAGTATCTCCAAGCAGTTGAACGCAAGAAAGTTTATAACGTCAATTTAGACAAGAATCAACCGTGGCATAAAATTCCAAATTTGAAGGTAATGGAAGGGATGATGAAATAATGATTATGGGACCGATCCCGAGTTGGTTAATGAAAGTCGAAAGTAGCGATGCTTTCTAACTTTCTTTCCGATTCCTCCCAACTCCCTTTACTCTCTGTCTCTGTCTCTTTCTAAGTCTCTTTCTCTCTCTCTCTCTCTCTCTCTCTCTCTCTCTTTCTCTACATTTCTCTCTCCCTCTCCCTCTCTCTTTCCCTCTCTCTCTACCTCCCTCTCTCTCTCTCTCCCTCTCTCTCCCTCTCTCTCTGCTTGACGAAGCCATTTTGGTAGGTCTGCATACTGTAGAATAGCTATTATTAAGAACCTCGGGTTTACACAATGAACCACGAGACTGGACTTAATCTACAGTTCGAGACCATACTTTATGAACTGTGAATCCTATTGGACTTAGGCTTACTTCGTCTTAGACACCAATTTCTCTCTGACCCCAACGACCTACAATAATTAAAGTTGAAACCGTTTTATTGGGTTATCATAATAGATTCAAACTTCTTTTCCTTTGGTCGTATCAAAGAGTATACATTTGTAACGGTAAAATGTCGGACCTACTACCAAATTTGAAGCCAATCTCATCCTCTTTCAGTATCTTTTGTCACCACTCTCCATCATGTTTAATGGGCACGATCTGTCGGGTTCAAATGAAGTTCAGTATATACTGACATCAAGTTTTGTGCTGAACTTCATATTACGTCGTTATGATTATGCTTAGATTTATTTGGAGAAGTGAACGTTCTGACCAGAGGCTTATCTTCTTCGTTAGCATGAATCTTAGTTAGACATTTGACAAACAACCCAGTGTGATTCCTCACAAATATTACCAAGCAGATGTCATAAAGAACATCATAAGAATCTTAATTAATGAAAGTCTTATATCAGTATTGAATAAAGAGAAAAGAACATTAACCGGTCACACGGTAGCATTATAGCCTGCTTCATTATCAATCGATATTATCATAAATATAATGAGGTTTAAGTAATGTAAATGAAATTCTGTAAAGCTGCAAGGATTGAGGGAGGATTGAAGGTAAAGACTGTTCTGAGCCTGATAAAGAATGAAAAGTAGCCTCTGGATTCATACGGATACACCTCATATTCCACAAAATAAGTTGAATTACCCAAGATCCTTTCTAGAGGCATGCCGGGAAGGTATCATCCAAAGGCTGGCCTGTCTGAACGGTTGGTTTGCAATCGCAGTGTCTTTCTTCTTGTGGCACGACACAATTCCCACCTTGCTATTTCCATCTCCACGACTTAGACTGGCTGGCCCCGTCACACGCATCACAAACTGGGTTACATTGGCGCATGCATGAATGGTCACTGAAAATAACAAAGTGAAAATTACTCTTATAAAATCCACCGATAATATTCAAATCCTGGCCGAAAAAGAAATTCCCATATTCATTACTGAACGTAGAGGAATTGGGATTAGATCTAGAGTCCCAACTTTTTAAAGCATCAGCTTTATGTGGTAGTTTACCATTGCTTTCCACGCCAACTTACCTCTCGTCGGATCAAAAGAGCTAGCTAGCCGATAGCAAAGCAGAATACACAGTAGACTATAAGGTTCGCAATCCTTTAGACGTTAATACATTTTTATACACCATTAAGTTTATGATATCGGCCAGGAATTATTCACACCAGAGTCGAGTACAGTTATTAAAACAAACCTTTATATATTTTGGGGTTCGATCTCACTATGACATCCAGCCAACTGTGCTAATAGAAAGAATATGAAATGGATCGAAACCGGATGATACCCTAGCCGTCGAGAAAATGTTTGTAGCTTAGGTGTTATAGGAGGTAGGGCATGTTCTGATGATTGACATATCTTATTTGAGAAAAAGATTGATTTATAAAAAATGAACAATTTGGTTAAGAGAAACTTATCAACATCGTAAACTCGCAACATATGGTTAAATGAGTAATGTGTAAGTACAGTAGGCTAATTCACTCTTTTACAAGTAGGCTAATTCACTCTTTTACAAGTAGGCTAATTCACTCTTTTACAAGTAG